>WOXC01009603.1:770000-875411 GCA_011680675.1 Gymnobelideus leadbeateri
GTTTGTCATTCAGGTTCTTGGGTGTGAAATATGTCATACATTCTTTCTTTAGGTATCACTACAATTTCTTAAATTAATTGTGGGACAATGCATCTATAACCACATTAATCTTCCCTAGCCAGTAGTGAATTCTGATTCATAGCTGGCTATTGCTGCTTACCATTTTTTTTCAATCTAACTTTGTATTCACCTGAATATATCAGTGGATTTAAGTACACACTTTTACTTTATCCCCGTATAAATAGTCTTTGAATTTTTCATTTATTGCTTACTCTAAAGCAAAAACTCCAATATCTGTCTGGAGTATCGTTATTACTCTTTGCTAGACAATGCAACTGGTTTCTGGTGGCCATTATTATTTTTTCATTTTTTCCATACAAAATTGTTGCCAAGATCTACAGGCTGGTATCTATAAGAAGAAGTATATACTTGTTTGCTCCTGCACAGGTGTTATAACACTGGTGCATGTGTGACACAACTAATGAAGTTGGGAAGAGCCTTCACTTCTCTCCATATATCAGAATCTGAAGGGTTCTGTGATTTTGAAGACAGCTAGGCATTTCTTGCCCTTCTACCTCCAGGCCTGATGAATTAAACATGCTTAAGTGAAGGTATTCATTTTAATAAGCAATAGAAACATTGTTACTAAATATTTTTAAAAAATAATTATAATCACCAAATCTTAGAAAATCCTTAAATATTAAGGACTTTTCAAACACGGCTAAGTAAAGAACATGTATGTTATCTGGGTCCACCCTCATAATTTCTTGTGATACTTTGTAATTCAGAAATTCCAGAAAACTGGTGCTTGCCAATTGAAAGTTTAAGGCCATTTTCTTCTAACAAATCCAAACGATTCCATCAATCTTTGAATATTTTCTTCAAGTACCTTCCCAAAGACATTAATATTGTCAATATATACCAACACTTATAAGACAGTCATTTCTCCAACAACCTTTCTATCAATTTGAAGAAATGATGGGTGTCCCTGAGGTACTTCGTGCCCAAACTGGTAAAATCTACTTTGACAGATGAAAGCAGTTTTTCTTTATCTTCTTCTGCCATAGAGATCTAGTAATATCTACTAGTGTAAATCCAGTACTAACAACTACAAGCTACCAAATTTAGGGAAGCTGAAATATTGATATCATGTGCAAATCCACTTATCCTTTTGTTCAAAGTCTGATAATCTAAACACACACACACACACACACACACACACACACACACACACACGAGACAGAGAAGAGAAACAGAGAAAGAGACAGAGAAGAAAGACATAACTAGAAGGAGGCAGAATTGCTTCATTAAGAATAAGTCACGGGGCGGCTAGGTGGCACAGTGAGTAAGAGAGCTGGCCTCGGAGTTGGGATGACCCGGGATGGAATCTGGCCTCAGAAAATGAGCACCCACACAAAAATAACGACTAACCGTGTAACCTTGAGCAAGTTCCTTAACCCCAATTGCTTTAAAAAAAAAAAGAATAAGTCATGGCAGGATAACACCATTTCCTTTTTCAGCAAGATTATAAACTAGTAGATGAAAAAATTATTTTAGAGTTTGACTATATCTTAGCAAAACTTCAGGTAAAGTATCTCTTGCTATTGTGACACAAAAGGGAAATGGGTTGGATAATAATACAATAGGATGGGTTAACATATGGTTGATGGATAGATGTATAATTGATGGATAATACACTAATCAAACTGGAAGACAGCATGAAGAGAAGAGGTGACACATTAAATGAGAGTCAGTATTCAAAAGGATCCTTCCAGACTGGAGAATTGGGTTGAATCTAAAAAGATGGAGTTGAATAGGGATAAAAGCAGATTCTTTTACTTACAGACAAAACCAAAATTGACTCCATAAAAATTAGATGGAGGTGGCATGGATCAAAATAGATGTTCTGAAGAAAGATCTGGGAATTTTAGTGGACCACAAGCATCAATATGTGAGTGGTATAAACCTCCCCCCAAAACAAACAAACAAAACCAAAGCAATACTGGGGCACAGCTTTCAGGAGGAATGTGATAATTTCATCATACTCTACCCATATCAAACATCATTTGAAGGATTATTTCCCATTCTGAGCACCACAGTTAAAGAGGAATAGTAGAGGAAATTTTTTTTTTGTAGTAATCACCATAGGTTTCAGACTGAGAGGGTTGAGAAGACTGTGCTCCTTATTTGGGAGCTGTTATTCTTGGATTTCTTGCTATATTTTCTCAGTAAATATCTCTTTATATAATCTAATATATGTGAATCCGTGAAATGATTTAGGGCAATGTTGCTTATTGATGATCTATATTGTGGTGGAGTATTAGATAAAGGTTTGTTAATAATAGAATTAGGACATCCCCCAACTCCTCAGGTTTATCCCTGATGACATCTGTGCTCTGGAGACAAGATCTGCCAGTATGAAGTTAAGTTTACAGAGCCCAAAAGATGCTTTAGACAAAGATAAATAAAGCATACATTTTAAATTAAGAGTATTGATGAGTTTAATATTTAGACAATATGTGAAGCTTTATGTCGAAGAATGTTGAAAGATCACAATTCTATAGAATAGATAATGCTTGAGTTGATCTTTAAAGGACTGGCAGGATTATAAAGCCTATATATTCCAAAGTTACAGCATTGTATGAAAACATAGCAGTGATATATTTTGTATCTTCATGTGTCTGAAGAAAGAGATAAAAAAGACAGCAGTTATTCAAATGCTTATTTAGGATTTAAGTATTACAACCTTTGAAATGATTTAAAATGAATAATATTTTTGTAGATTTAGAATTTGATGAGTCTGAAGACCATAAAGGCCATTCAATTTAACTGCCTCATTTTTTATGTGAAGAAACTGAGGCTGAGAGTGACTTACCCAAGGATTACACAAATAATGTCTAAAACTATGATCTTCCTTATTTCAAGCCCAGAATTCTATCCACTGTAACACCTAGTTGCTACAAAGAAACATTCACTTGTTCTTATGTGTATCATTAATTCATAGTTGATTTATAACTGAAAAGAATCTTAGCATTCATCTGGTTTAATCCACTCCTTTTTAGATGAGACCCACAAAGTTTAATTGAATTGCCGAGGATTCCACTCTGACATATTTTCCAGCCTAAGAGGACATTAATCAATGCCACACAAACTTCACACATATAGGCCATGGAAGGTCTTATCTCTGGTTCCACCCAATGTTGGGGGAGGAAAAAATCATGTAGGGCTGAATAATATAAAGATAATTAAAAAAAAATCTTTTCAGATCAGTTTTATGTTGGATTTAACAATAGTATAAACAACAAGTTTACTTCAAAGGTTTGGATTGTCTTTTTTCCCCCTGCTACATTAATAAATATGTGAATATGTGATTTCATCATTCTAGCATAGATCACAAGCTGTCCATAACTTTCCATCACATATTTTGCCTATGTTGTCTTAAAGATCAGTCATAGAAATTTACCCAATGTGGTAGATCTTTTCCTCTAGGTCTTTTAATATTTTGTATTATATATCACATTCTAAATCCTGAGCCCTTATTTATCTTTCAGCTTCAACACATAAGTTGCTCACCTTTTCTGATTATAAAATTCATTTTATACCACTTATTGAATATAAGTCATAACTGAATAAGCAAATTCTGCATGCTAGCCGCATTTGAGTATGACCCTTGGGTCACCTACAATTTTTAATCTCTCGGCATCAAAGTTTCTCATAATTCACAGCCATATGGAATAAAATTCACAATGCTTAAATCGCATCTATAAGAATAGGCTATTTCATTGATTCAGATTGCAACCCATTATGCTTACCCTCAAGTATAACTATTCTCCATTCCTCCCCCCCCCCAGAAATTTGCTTCAGTGCCAAGGTAGACATTCTACTAGTGATCTCATCCTTACTTTTTCCTGACCACATTAAGATACCAGAGGAGAATACAGAATTCTAATCTTATCCATTGCTCACAACATGTCACCAATCCATCTTCCTTTTGGTCATACATTTCTCTGATGGCATCCTTTACTCTAGTTCTTTGAAAATATTTATTTGTTAGATGTTGTAGTATGCTCACAAATCTTACACCTTTCCATTACCCTATATGTGATATAGAAACTGAAATTATTTCCACAGGTACTTTTTAAAAATACTTAACATGAAGACAGTGCTGACTGGTTACCCCAACAAAATGATATTTTTTGGTTACCTTTGGGTAAATATTATTACCTCTACCACCACCACTATGACTACTACTGAATTTTTTGCATCACTAAGGAGAATCTATGATGCATACTTTTGTTAAAGTATAATTTTCTTATGTCTCCTGATTTAATTTATAATGAAAAAATCAAAATGATGTGATTTGGTTCCTCGTGAATGTGTACACCTATTGTTACTTGGACGAGAAATCACATATTATCTTATAACTAGCTAAGTTAAAATCTATTGATCATATAAAATGTGATTTCAGCACTGTTTGCCTTTTTTCTCTATCATTTTGACATGACACTGCAGAGGGGGAAAGCTTCATAAAATAGCGGGGCGGGAGGTGATGTCATTTTTTTCTCATGGCCAAAGATTTTATGAGCTTTTTCCTACATAGCTGCTCTGGACTTTAGAAAGCAGATAGAATCTCTTACTGTGGCCATATAACTAGAACACCTTGGTTGAAGAAATGGAAGTCACACTAAATAATTCTTCTGTCATCTATTCCTATTGAATTTGTTCTCCCTGTGCTGACTTTTACCATCTCTTTCGGAAACAGCAAGTGCATGACATTAGAAATCCATGAAATATTTTTTGTTATATTGTTAGGGCCCGCCTTTCAGGGCTGACGTCAAACTCACCTCTCCAGCCACCGCTGCAGCACTCCAATCGCCTTCCGCAATTCTGATTGCCCTACTACGACCCCTCTGGTCGCCCCACTGTGACTCCTCAGAGAGTTCCTTTCCCAGTTGCCCCTCTGCGACCTCTGGTTCACCCCCACAAACCCCTCTGGGGAGCCAGCTCCTCCCAAACAGACAATGGAGTCCTAACACCAAGATGTAATGTCTTGCTATTTAATCTCTTTCTCGTTCACAATCCCCTCTTCTCTCCCTCCTCCTCTTTCACCTTGCCTCCCTCCTTTTAGCTCCTTTCCCCTCCCCGACTCTGTTCTCCCACCTGTCTCAGCTGCAGCAGGCTTTTCATGGCAGGGGAGTGCTCCCCTCTTAGCAGCACATACTCAATACCCCAAAATCACGGGGGAGAATACACGCTCAGGTAACTCCAACCCTGCTTGAGTTGCTCTGTCCTTTGCCTGAGTTTTCCATGGGTTCTCAGAGTTCGGGTAGAGTCTTAAAGGGCCCCAACATTATATAAAATAGAATCTGGTCTTAATTTTTCATCATTGTCTTTCCACTATGTTTAGAAGACAACTGAGAATCATGTCACCAACCTGACCTTTTTAAAAATCTCTCTCAGGGGCGGCTAGGTGGCGTGGGTGAATAGAGCACCAGCCCTGGATTCAGGAGGACCTGGGTTCAGATCTGGCCTCAGTGTTAAACAAAAGCTAGCTGCAAGTCACTTAATCCCAAGTGCCCTCCAAAAATGCAAAAAAAAAAAAAAAAAAAAAAAAAAAGAAAAGAAAAGAAAAGAAAACTACTGCTAAAAATTTTGAGATGTCTTCATCCAGAGATATAACTAGAAAGAACTGAGCCTGAATCCTGATGGAAGCAAACTAATTGATCTTTTTCTTTTCATTGTTTGGTTTTATTTCTTCTTTACCATTTTTCATCCCATCTAGTACAATATGCCTTTGTAATTTGACTAATGTCTAATGTGAAAGTATTTCCAGATCCTATACTGGACTATATGTCATTGTGGGGGGTGGGGGGAGTGAGGGAAAGAACATTTGAAACTCAAGGAACTATGGAATTGAATCGTGTAAACTAAAAATAAACAAAAAAATATCTCTCTCAGATGTATTTCAATCCACATCCCAGTTCTCCAGCTCCAGGTTTGCCAATATCTTCATTCTTTTGCTCTCCTATGAATATTCACTGAAATAACTCTCACATTGAAGTCAATACCTGTCAAAATCAACATTCTTTAAACATATTTTCTTCAGAAGAATTAGTTCTTTTTTATATTCCCACTATCATCATTCCAATAATTTCACCATAAGTGCTCCTTTTTATGTCCCTGATAACACCGATCTCAAAATACTTGCTGCATGGACATAGTAGTGAAGCTGTTTGTGCATACTCTTAAATAAATACATGGATTTTCTGGAATGGGCCTACTAGAAGAATCTGTAGGAGCAGTTTCTTCTTTTGACCCTATACAACTCCCCTCTCCCCACTTTATAAGATGTATTGTTTTTGTTTTTGTTTTTTTAGTGTTTCTGAGAAATCAATCTTAGGATCATAGATTTTCTGCTGAAAGAGACCTTGGAGGTCATTGAATCCACCTTCTTTATTTTACATATAATAAAACCATATGACAGGAAGATATGGAACATTCTTGCCTCTGAAGAAATAAAAATGACTGTTACACAAAGGGTACCAGGAAATGGACATGATGGGTGGACAAAGGCTATTTCATATAACTAATGAGGAACACACACACACACACACCAGAAGCAAAAAAAAAACATCATTGAGAAGTCCCAAAATGTGAAGTGACTTGGACACAAAACTGATAAGTGTCATAGAAGGGATTTGAATATAGATACTCTTACTCCAAATTTAGGACCCTTTGCTATACCATGGAAGAAAGCAGCTTGGGATATCTGAAAGTATTATGCCATTCCTAAATGCAACCCTGCTTTGTTCTTTCTATTTAATTCTTTATTCAATTAATTGTCTACCTCCAGTTTCTGCTATATATATATATATACATATGCACTAATTCAGAGGGCTACACATTCAACTATCTTCAGCCGACTTCACACTCTATTCACTTAGCTTTCCTGTGTAGATCTTTAGATTGATTTCTTTATAAGGCCTAGGCATTGTACTAGGAGAATCATACAGTATAGCTTTCTGGGAATTGATATAATCAAACTTGTATTTCATGGGGAAATAAGTATATATTAAATATTTTGTGTTATGGAATTTTTTTTCAATTATTAAGTCCTCATTTTAATATAAGATACTTCTGAGGATCTCCACATTATAGGATACACCTTTTATGATATAAAAATTATTGGATAATGAAAAAATGCCTCAGTAAAGTCAGGAAGGACTTAACCCAGCAATAAGTAAGTCAGTTGTTTATTAATCAAGCATTTATTAAGCACTTGTTATATGTAAGGCACTAGTATAGGGTGGGAAGCTCAAACCCCTGTCCACTGTTAGGGAGTTTAGCTCCTTAATTGGAGGCATAAGTGTAAATATTTCATAATTATGCTTCTAAGTTTAGTACTACTATACATTCAGGTTCTATATTTATAAATATAACTCTTAAACTTGAGTCAAGATTACACAAATATTCTTACCCGTTCCATGACCAGAGAAGAATCCATCATAATATGAGAAAGAGAGAGACAGACAGACAGACAGACAGACAGAGACAGAGAGACAGAGAGAGAGAGAGAGAGAGAGAGAGAGAGAGAGAGAGAGACCTGCTTTTTGGAAAATAAAAGAATTAGCTCATCATCTAAATCTGACTGAATATGTAATATCCATATGCATACTCCTCCATCTCTGCAAAGAAGAAAGTATTGTTGTTGTTTCCTCACCCTTCAGTGCCAATCTTCTCCAACATTTACTTGGAGTTATCCTCATTGCCTCCTTCTTTCTCATCCTTCCTATCCAATCATTAGTTGACAAATCTGTTCATTTGTACTTTTACCATACCACTTGCATCTGTTTCATTCTCTCTCCACATGAGGCTGTCCCCCTAGTTAGTAACTTCATCATATTTCAATAGTCTCCTCCCTGGTTTCCCTGCCTCTTGTCTTTCTTTTCTACAATGTAATATCTCTCTCAGGAGCCAATATGATTTTTTGAAATCACAAGTATGACCATACTTCTCCCCAATGGAATGAATTTCGTGGCTCCTTATTCCTTCTAATGGAAACCCTGTAGCATGTAAAGTACTTCATAATATATCTCCAACCTAGTTTTCAGTCTCATCACACTTTTCTCCCCTTCATTCTCTCTAAAATCTAGCCAAACTGAAATGTTTTTTTTTTCTTTATAAAAGAGAGTATTCCCTAACTCTGCTTTTGCACAAGCTATGACTCATCACTTTAATATAAAGTATATGGCAGAGAGTAAAGTGTTAGAAGACTGGAAAGGTAGAAAGCAGTCAGACTGCAAGTCTTTAAAATCCAAAAGACAATGTTTTATTTGATTCTGCAGGTAATAGGGAGTCAGTGGAGTGTGTTGAGTAGCATGATGATGTAATTATACCCAGACTTTAGTAAAATAAATGTGGCAGCTTGATTGAGTACCAGTTAATAAGAATGGTTCATAAAAATGAGACAGGTTAGTAAAATTGTCCATGTATGAAGTGATAGAGGCCTGAGTCCATGGTGGTAGAAATGTCAGAGGAGATATGGGCTGGTATATAAGTGATGTGGTAAAGGTCTAATGAACCAGACTTAGGATGAGAGAGGGTGACAAGTCAAGGATGACATCTTTATTGTCATCTATGACACCTATAGTATAGTAGCCATGGCGACTTGTAAGATAAGATTAATCAGGTAGACCTCATTTTGTCTGGTGAAGAAGCATAATCCCTCCCTAAAACAGAGTGACTTCTCCTGAGGCAAATGTCTTCCTGATTCAGATGCTATGGATCAGTAGCTCAACTAATGCAGAATAAAGATATTTCTCAAGATTAATGAATAAATGAATGAAGGGGAAACCCCCCACACACAACATTTATAAAATTTTTATGATGTGTCCATACAGGAGACTAAAATACAAACCAAGATAATCCTTTCTCTTAAGAAGTTTCCATTCTAAAAAAAAAAAAAAATCAACACATATAGAGTGTTTCTCGAGTTGGATTTTCACAAAGCCAATATACCAAGTGAATACATCAGAGTAGTTTCCTTCAAGTAATTTGTATTAATAGTTATTGCTTTCCCCATTTTTTTTCTAATTCTGGAGTTATGCAAATGCCAGACAGCTTTACATTTTAGTTCTAATTCTGCATCATTTATTCTTTCCCATTAATCTATTTTTCTATTTCATATACCACAGTAAAGTATTGATAGTGCTTCATGTTTTTCCACTTTTTTTTTGAGGGAGAGGTTGGACCAGCAATTTTATTTGCATAGAGAGCACTATCTTGTTAACATAGATGAGCAAATGCTCTGCATTTTAAAAAATTTTAGGCAAAGGTTCCCAAAGTGGGCAGTACCACTGCCTGGCGGGGGGGGGGGGGAGGAGACTGGAATGATCTAGGGGATGGTAGGAGCCTCTTTTAAAATTGGGGGGCACTGAATAAAAATAAGGGGTGATGGAAGCATAAAGAAGGGTAGAAAATTTTGAAAAAAATATTTGTACATGTTTTATCAGTTATGTAACAGAGTTCAAATTGTAGTGGTTACATTATTTTCCAAATACACAAAATGCAGTGGTCAAGCCTGCTGAGATGTCTTAACAAGTAAATGTTGGCCAGTGAGCCTGTCCCACATCATCAGAAAGTCCAGCATGCATTGACAGGAACATATGCATGTAATGACTTGGGTACAAAACAATACTATATACTTACATGAGGCAATTATTGTGTCATTAAAATTTCAATGCTGGGGGAAAAACATAAATTTATGATAAATTGTGAAATTTAAAATGTATCATTTTTAAAAAGCTACTATTTTTTAAGTGATGTGAATTTTTTAAAAATGTCAAAGGGTTAAAGAAAGTAAACTTTCTGGGGTACTGAGAGATTTTTTTTTTTTTTTTTGCAAAGTAGGTGGTAAGCCTAATAATGCTGGGAAACTCTGTATTAGAGAGTGGAATGAAGTACTGAAAGGTAAAGGAATTTGTTCAGGGGTCACATGTTATGCTCCAGGGGTAGGACTTGAACCTTGATCTCCTTCATTCTGCGTATCTTCTTTATCCATTAAGCCATGTTGCATTTCAGATGATGGTCTTTCTTTTTTTGAAATCTGAAAACGTTTGTCTTTCTTATTCAATTTCTGACCAAAATTTCACTAACTTCTATCTTTCCTTCAAAAAAAAAAAAAACCAACAACTTTTTTTCTTATCTTTGTGTCCAGATCTTTGAAGCAGGCCATTGGCATTTTATTTATTCTTTAATTTAATTTAGATAGTATTATATTCTTTACTTATTGTCTCAAAATGACCGTTTCTATTATAGTTCTAATTACTTAATTCTTCTATTTTATATGCTTAATTTGTCTTTAAAAATGCCTCCACATAGGTCTTATGTTTCTCAATGGGCTTATGTATAAATATTTCACTTATATTATAATTATTATTAAAGTAGTACGTTTTTTTCAAATGCTTTATTAAACCAGAAGGTTTACATCATTTATTTCCACCAGATTTTGAGTTACAATTTTATCCCCGTTATTCCTCTACAAACCACCCCAAAATAGTGGTCTGACAGGATATCCCCTCCTCCAAGCTGCTTTCTCCCATATCTTCTCCTATACCCCCTCCAAGTTTTCCTGTGGGGCATTGTGGATCCCTGTTCCCCAATGCCTGTATATCTTATTTCCCAATTACATGTAAAATAGTATTAATAAAAGTATTTAAATATTTTTAAACATTTGAATTTAAAACTTTGAATTCCACCTTCATTTCCTTCCCCCTTTGTCACCCATCCTTTTTGGGAAGATGAGAAATTCAGTATAGGTTGTACAGGTATAGCTATGTAAAACATTATCATAGTAGATATTTTGTTAAAGACTGACTATATTTCCATCCTTCCTATCCCAGCTCCCACTTTCTATTCTCTACTTTGATCCTGTCCCTTTTCAAAAGTGGGTGCTTCCAACTTTCCTCCCCCCCCCCCAGTCTGCCCCCACTTCCATCAAAACTCCTCTCATCCCCTTCCCCCCTATTCTCTTGTAGGGTGAGATATCCTATTTAGTATGTTTGTGATTCTCTCCCAAAGCCAGATTCAATGAGAATAAGGTTTTGCCTTTTTGCCTTCCTGTTCTTCCCCTCATTGTAACCATTCCCCCTTGCCTCTTCTATATGAGATAGTTTTCCCCATTCTGTCTTTCCCCATCTCCTCTCGTTATGTTCCTCTCTCACCTCTTAATTTCACATTTAAGTATCATCCCTTCCTATTAAATTTGATCTGTGCCCTCTATCTATGTATACCTGTAAACATATATACACACATTCACATATGTATTCATATACCCATATACCCTTCAACTTATTTTCATACTGAGAACGTTTCATCAATTACAATGATCATTTTTCCTTGTAGGAAGGTAAATAGTTCAACTTTGATAAGTTCCTTATGATTTCTTTTTCCCTGTTTACCTTCTCAAGCTTCTCTTGAATCTTGTATCTGAATGTCAAATTTTCTATTCAACTTTTTATTTTCATCAAGAATACTTGAAAATAGGGGAGGCTAGGTGGCACAGTGAGTAAGAGTTCTGGCCCTGGAGTTGGGAGGACTTACCATCTGTTCAGGGCCTTGGAAAATTGACACCAACACATAAAAATGAATGACCATGTAACTAAGAGCAAGTTATTTAACCCCAATTGCTTTAAAAAAAAGAATACTTGAAAGTCCTCTATTCAACTGAATGACCATATTTTCCTATGAAACATGATACTCAGTTTTGCTGGGTAGGTGATTCTTGGTTTTAATCCCAGCTCCTTTACCCTCTGGAATATCATATTCCAAGCCCTTCAATCCCTCAGTGTAAAAGCTGCCAGATCCTGTGCTATCCTGATTGTGTTTTCACAATATTGAAATTGTTTCTTCCTGGCTGCTTGTAATACTCTCTCCTTGATCTGGGAATTCTGGAATCTGTCTATCATATTTCTAGGAGTTTTCTTTTTGGGATCTTTTTCAGGAGGTGATCAATGGATTCTTTCAACCTCTATTTTGCCCTCTGGTTCTAAAACATCAGGGCAGTTTTACTTGAGAATTTCTTGAAGGATGATTTCTAGGTTCTTTCTTTGATCATGGCTTTTGAGTAGTCCAATAATTTTTAAATTGTCTCTCCTTGATCTATTTTCCAGGTCAGTGGTTTTTCCCATGAGATATTTCACATTGCCTTCTATTCTTTTCATTTGTTTGGATCTGTTTAACAGCAACTTGATTTCTCATAAAGTCACTAGTTTCCATTTGCTCCATTCTATTTCTGAAGGAATGATTCTCCTCAATGAGCTTTTGAGATTCTTTTTCTATCTGGCAAATTTGGCTTTAAAAGGCAATCCTCTTCTCATTGCCTTTTTTGAGCCTCTTTTTGCCATTTGAGTTAGTCTATTTTTTAAGGTGTTATTTTCCTCTGTCAGACTATTGACTCTCATTTCGTAATTTTCTTGCATCGTTCTCATTTCTCTTCCCAATTTTTGCTCCACTTCTCTTATTTGCTTTTTGAGGTCGTCTATGGCCTATACAGAGTTCATATTTTTCTTTGAAGCTTTTGGTGCAGGAGTTCTGACTTCACTGTTCTCCTCCTGCTCCATGCTTTGATCCTTTTTGTCACCCAAGTAGAAGTGTAAAGTTGGGGTACTCTGCTTCCTTTACCTGTTCATGTCACCACTCAGTCACTTGACCCCTGGGTTTTTTGCCACAGTAGGACTCACTACCAGACAGGGGAGCTTCAGTACCAAACATTGGGGTTTTCTCTGCTTCCAAAGGTATTTGTTGGGTGCCCTCTCTGAAGCATCCACAGGCTCTGGCAAGCTGGTCGCACACCCCACGACCTCCACCCTAGACTGTAATTCTGAAGTGTTGCCTTTTTAACTGATATTTTTTGCCCTTGGACAATAGCCAAGTAGGATCCTTTCCACAATCTTTTAACAACTTATTCCATAAAATATGTTGAATATTCTCATTCAACAGGTCTCATTATCACTTCTAAGCTTTTATGGGGCTTGTAGGAAAATAGGTATATTGATGCAATCAATATTGGTGGACTTTGGAATGGTTATAATCATTCTGAAATATAATATATAATTACGTACATAAAAGAGTTGATAAAATAATCTGCCTCAGCTATAGCACTCCTAGACCTATCCCCAAAAGAGACATTTTAAAAATATGAAAATATACTATATATTAAAAATATATATATTTATATTAGCTTACTTTGTGGTGGCAAAAACAAAATCAAACTGGAAACTAAATTCATCAATTTAGGAATGGCTGAACAAATTTTGCTATAAAAATGTGATTGAATACTATCCTGAGCTAAAGACAATGAGGGAAAATATCATTTCAAAGATACATATGTACTGATGAAGCATGAAATAAGCAGAAAAATTATACTATTTGCAAAATTAAAAAATGAATAATTCTGAAAACATTTATCAAATGAAAAAGATTCAGATGTGTAGAACCAGGAAAACAACTGTTTTGCAATAAGACTGTAAAGACAAATAACACTAACATCTTTAAGAATTATGGTCATGGGGTGGCTAGGTAGCACAGTGAGTAGAGCGTCGCCCCTGGAGTCAGAAGGACCTGAGTTCGGATCCGGCCTCAGACACTAAACACACACAAACAAACAAACAAACAAAAATACCTAGCAGTGTGACCTTGGGCAAGTTACTTAATCCCAATTGCCCTCCAAAAAAAAAAAAAAAGAATTATGTTCATAAAAGTGACCATCCAAGATATTAGAAGACCTAAGATAAAACATGCTATTGACTTTGTGACCGAGAGGTAACGGGTTTAGGGTATAAGACATAAGGCAGATAGAAGGCACAGTGAATAGAATACTGGGCCTAGAGTCAGGAAAACTTGAGTTTGAATCTGGCCTCAAGACTCAATATTTGTGTGACTCAGGCCAAGTCACTTAATCTCTGTTTACTTTAATCCACTGGAGAAGGAAGTGTCAAACCACTCCAATATGTTTCCCAAGGAAAAATCATATGAAATCATGAAGAATTGGAAGTGACTCAATAAGATAAGACATATATTTTAAAACATGGTCAACGAAGAAATCTGTTTTGCTTGACTATGCGTATTTGTTACAAAGGATTTAATTTTCTTTTTTTTCCCCTCATGTTTAATGGTGTGGGGATGGAAGGAGAGAGAAAATAGGTCTGTCAATTAAAAAATGAATGAAAAAAATGATGAATTATGAAGTGGGATGATTATGGGTAATACCTCTTTTATAATTATTTTTTTCAATTCATGGAACTTTTAAAATTCTCCCACCAGCCAGTGACGAACTAATACTCTTTCCATTTGTACAGCAAGTTATTTATTATAATAATATTCATTTTGGAAAGTATTTTAGGAGGGTAACTCCCTGCTGCTGGTGTTTAAATTTAAAAATTCTTCAATTCAACAAACATTAATTGTCTTATGGAAGCCCCCATTATCCTCCCCCTCAACATGGCATGGAAGTGGGTTCTCAAAGGAATATGCCATATCAATACTTTCATTTAATGTTCATTTCAATATCACTAAATCTACAGTAGAAATTATAATGAATCTCATCATCATTGTACTTATGTAGATGAATTGGCTACTGATACATTTGGAAATGTATCTCATTGAAAACATTTCATCAAAATTAATTTTCTAGAGCAAACCTTGCATTTAATTTTGGAGAGTTTCTTCCACAACAAAGAATTAAATTATATGATCTATACATTGAGGAGGATTTTGTGCAAAATTATCTTTCCTTGTCCTCCCTAAGCCATGTGTTTTATTTTCATTTCCCTTTATAAAATACTGTTTTAGAAGGAAAATTAAAATCTTGATTTTCTTCTTCAGATTGTCACTGTGGCAATCCTCATTAGAAGATTTTCATAGTGGCTGTTCCAAGACCATTAATTTAAGCAGCATGGCATTCAACTCTTTTGAAACTAGGTAAGTGAAATTCCTTCCCTAAGGATACAGAAAGTTGGTGATAGAATATGCTCCTCCCCCTAGAGTTTCCAGTCAGTTGTTTAATCACCCAACCAGGATCTCCCATACCCCCTGGTGTGCTACATTAATGCTTTCTAAATACATGCTTAGCAAGCATAAGAAGGAGAGTGAATATGAGACTGGTGCTTGTCTCTTTTCACTTACAAATCAGTTCTGCACCTGACTGACTGGAGAGAATCTTTATCAAAATAAATCTATTCAAAGCCTCAATTTTTGAGCAAGGTTTTTTACCTTCTGAAAAATTCAGTAATTTTCTTTCCTAGAAAATTTTTTCTTTGCCTCATCAATACATACAATAATTTAAAAAACAATACATCTCAAACTCATTCTAGGCCCTCAATGCCATCTGGCCTGAAGTTGCATTTTCCCAGGGGTGATAGTGAAATTCTGAGTTCCACTGCACAGTTTGACCTGATCTGGTTTTCAGGCCTCCTTAAATAGAGTCTGTATGCAAGACGAAACAGTACCCCCTTGGGATCTATTTTATCTACTCAGTTAAGATTTCCTTTCATTCATCTTGCCAACTTAAAATGGTAATGACACATTTTTTTTTTCCTGTAAAAGAGTCGCTCCTTTTCCCACAAACAACAGGGCTTCTGCCACATTGATTATCAAGTGGTTCTGAAGTTTCTCCTGTTAAGATATATATTTAAACACTAAATGATTTCTATCTTAACTATAATACTTAATCTTTATAAATACAAGGAAGGACCTTTTTTCTTTAAGAAAAAAAAGGATCACACCACAACTTTTAAAAATAAAAATAATTGATTAAACATTTGCTATTTGTTAAGAATTGTTTTAAGTACTGGGATACAATACAAATACAAAAGCTAAGACAGTTCTGGCCCTGAGGAATTTTAATCCTAAGGGGCAGACTACACAAAAAGGGGAGTGTTTTGTTTTTTTTAAAGCAATTGGGGTTAAGTAACTTGCTCAAGGTTACAGGGCTAGTCATTATTTATGCGTGGGTGCTCATTTTCTGAGGCCGGATCTGATCTCGGGTCATCCAAACTCTGAGGCCGGTGCTCTATTCACTGCGCCACCTAGCCGCCCTGAAAGGGGAGTGTTTTAAAGAAATAGTAAGTGGTACCATAGTTGATGACCTTCCCCTGTCCCCCACTCAAAAAAGGAAAAAATTTCAGATGCAAGGTTATTTGATCTTAATTCTGGTTACATAACTTCAGGAGTATAGGATTGGATATTGGGAAGAGGGAAAAGCCACTTATTTGTGGAGCAAGGAATTGGAGAAGAGATGGCTGGAAGTTAAAGACTAAAGTAAAACATGATGGCTACTTTTGTTGAAATAGTAATCCTTGGGAGGCTCTCATCAATCAGAAAAAGCAAGGGAGCAAAAGTGGATGTAGAAGGGATTCCAAGGTGGCAAGACAATTATTTTTGTTTTTAGATTTTATACCACCATTATATAGTAAAATATTGAAGCTATAAATAACCCTTCTCCCTAGAATAAGCCATGATGAACCCTCTCTTCTAAGAAAGTCAATTAAGTAAAACTGACAAGATGTAGTAGTGATTTTTAATATCATATGATACATTTTTTTCCCTACCCATAGTCTATAGATGTACACCATGAGGACTGGACAACACCTAAAATTTTCTACTAGATGATACTTTTTCCAAAAGTCCCAGACATCTTCTTACTATCTCATGTGCAGTTTTGCCCTCAGGACCATTATACATCCAAAGCAATCAACTTAAAAGTGTGTTTTTTAACTAGGGAGCTCAAACTCATTTTGTCCATAAACTACTAAAACAGGCTTATAATTATCTATTCCTACTAATGTTCATATGTGTGGAGGGGTGGGGGGGGAGTCTGTGCACAACTCCCACTACCTCTTGCTTTTGGATTGTTAATCAAATTAGTCCTGGTATTTATTCTAGAAGTAACATTTCAAATGATTTTTCTACCTTATCACTCACCACTCCTGGGGCTTTACAGACCAAAACACCCTTCTTTGGCCACCATGCCTTTGTATGTGTTGTCTCTCTTTGTAATGGAAATGCAAATTTAAAGATCTTTCCTGCCCCTAGGTTAAGTGCATCTGGAGCCTGTGGTGGGAGGCTTGTTTTTCAGGAAAGTCCACACCTTGATACTTTGTGATTTGGCAGTGGTTCTAGAAGTTTGTTACATTCTCTGAGCCAGGAGAAAACTATATAAACCCTGATGGGAGGCTTTGGTTTGGGGCTCACTTTGAGAAGTGTTGTGTGATTTGACCAGATGAGACTCTGGGCAGCTGTTGAGAGCCCTCTCCCCCCACCCTCCAGCTTTGAAAACCCAGATGTTGATGCTTCCCTCTTTGATATTGATGTATGTAATGGTTGGGTAGTTTGGAAACCCATCTGCTTGATCTGTCTGTTTCTCTGTTTTGAAACTACTGTCTGTATACTCTGAAGTTCGGGGTGCTGACCTTTTTCCCCTGAACTAGGTAAATGATATATGTTTGTTTGATTAAAGTAAGCTTGTTAACCGATTTTGAGTTGCTTTCCTTTACAAAAACAGATCTAAGAACTTGTGTTGGCAGCCACCCTGGGGATGTTGGGGTGCTTGCTGCTACACTCTTACTGTGTAATAATAATCCTTGAAGATAGGGACAGAATCATTTATATGTTTACATACCCAGAAATGTTTTTTAAATGTTCTTCTTTCACTCCTCTGCCATTTTTAAATATAGCATACACATACAATATTCTATAACATGTGTATATCACAATTTGTTTAGCTATTCCCCAAAGGTATGGGAGCACAGGCTCAACAGTACAACTACAATTAGAAATGTGAATTGTTCAAACAATTCTGCAAAGCAAATTGGAACTAAACACAAAGCATTAAAATGTGATTTATCTAGGCCTTTGTATCAGTGATACGGCTTCTAGGAAAAGAAGATATAGAAAGAGATAAAAAAAGCAGAAATAACCTAAATATAGATATGTGCCATATATTATATTCATATATGTGTATACAAATTACATATGATTATATTATATAAGTGTATATATGTATGTACATAGATATATTTAAATATATTTAATGTAAGACCATATGTATTTAATAATTCCTTTGTTGCATCAAATATTTGATTTTTAAAGTAGTTATTCATTAATTGGGAATTGGCTGAACAAAATGTAGAATATGAATATAATATAATATATTGTATCATATGAAATAAATAATGAAGATGACATATTCAATGAAACATGTAAAGAATTGGATGGACTTAAAGAGAGTGATCAAAAATATTTTAATGTAGTAAAAAAAGCAACTTTGAAAGACTTAAGAACTCTAACGTAATAATCAATCACACTTCTAAGAAACTAATGATGAAACATGTTTCATAATTCTAGAAGAAACATTGGATGTTTCATGTCTCTTGGCATAAAGATAATAGGTATAGAATCAGACACATTTTCAGAAATGACACAATGTGTGAATTTGTTTTGTTTGAACATATTCGTTATCAAAAGAAAAGAATTTTGGGGAGTGCAGGAGGAAGTGTCAGAGGGAAGTTTGTCGATGAGATAAAAAGGTAGTGACAGTAAAAGAAAAGAAAGAAAAAGATGTCAGTCACACACACAAGCACACAAATACACAAACAATATGTCATAGGAGAACCAAAGGGGACACAGACAAGTAGAGAAGTCTTGGTAGTACTATCTTATATTTTAATAGATTTTGAAATATCTTTCATTTTTATATCACCTGAGTTTTCCCCTGTCTCTTCCCTTTCTCCTCTCAGAAAGTTATTCCTTATGACAATAGTTTTGTTTTGTTAAACAAGGAAGTGGAGGGGGAGAAATCATCAAAACCAAGGCATCTAAAATATTTGATATTATTTGTAATTTTTGATACTCATGGACATAGAATATGTGTTCTTATATTTCTTCTTAAGGGTAAACTTGATCTTTATAGTTTTTTGACATACAGTTTTCATCACTTTGTGTTGAATCATTTCTTCCACTTAAATTAGTTGTGGATTTATTTTTTCCAGGATCTGCTTACTCTGCATCAGTTCACATGACTTTCCATGCTTCTCTATATTTATATTTTTTGTTGTTTCTTACAGCGCAGTAACATTGCATTACATCTACGTACCATGATTTGTTGAGTCATTCTGCAGTGGATGAACCTCTATTTCCTTCCCAATAGCTCCCATCCAGCTCTTTGATACCATAAAAATTGCTACGATATATTTTATGGGTATTCCTGGAGCCATTCTTTTTTGTCATTGACTTCTTCAGGGTATATGCCTAGCAGTAGACTCTCTAGAGAAAAGAGTAGGGACATTTTAGTCACTTTATTTGCATAATTTCAAATTGCTTTCCAGAATGGATATAGCAATTCATTACTCTATTGAGAATGCATTAGTGTGCCTTTCTTCCCACAATGCTTTCATCAAGAGCTATTCTTGTCATTTTTACCCATTTTCTGGGTATGCACCATGTTAAAAATATACTTAAAAAAGACAGATACAAGAGAAAGTCATACATATAAAACACTTTTCTATTCTTATTTATTAAAATCTTCACCTTTATGTTTAAGTTTATAATTTAAAAAAAGAAATTTTGTTTTAAAATTGTTGCTCCTAACATTTTGGTAAATATAAATCCTTTATTTCAGTTTTTGGGCTTCTGATATATGCCCAATAGTGATATAAATATCTGGGCCACTTTTTCACATAATTCCAAATTCTGCACTGATTTTTTTTTTAATCTGGTAGGTTAAAAATTACTATCATTTAAATGAGTTCAAATAATAGTTTCCTTTTATTTGAGATGCTTGGATGAGGAATGATCTTTTGAAAAAAATAACAATCAGAGCACAGGCTAGGAATAAACCTTCTTCAGGTAGATTTCTATGCTCTCTCCTTGATTGAAAATCTGCTCCTGCTGATACAAGGTAGGGTAGTTCCTTTGACCTTTTTCAGTAAAACCTTAATCATCCTAAAACTCAGTAATCATCCTTACAATTCATTTCACATTTTGGGAAACATAGTGACTATTTTGTTTAGAGCGCTGTCTAAGACAACCTAACAAGTGAAAAAAAAATACTTGATATTTTACTAGCCCTTGACCCCTTACAAAGGATGTTCTTAAGGTTCAATATTTGGTCCTCTTGTTATTCCCCATTTTCTCTTCGGTGATTGTATCCAACGCCATAGCTTCATTTTATTACATTTTAATAAATAATAATTGCATTATTATTATTATTATTTTGCTTTTTGGAAGGGGAAGGTAGGGCAATTGGGTTTAAGTAAGTTGCCCTAGGTCACATGACTAATTCTTAAGTTAAGTGTCTGAGATACCATTTGAACTCAGGTCCTCCCTGACTCCAGGGCCAGTGCTCTATTCACTGTGCCGCCTAGTCGTCCCTTTTTTTTTTTTTAGGCATTGCTTGCCAGTTATATTTACAGAAAGGTTTCCACTTTTTTTTTTTTTTTTGCTTTTGCTATTTGGAGGGCAATTGGGGTTAAGCAACTTGCCCAAGGTCACATGGCTAGGTTTTTTTTTGTGTGTGTGTTAAGTGTCTGAGGTCAGGTTTGAACTTGGGTCCTCCTGACTCCAGGGCCGGTGCTCTATTCACTGCGCCACCTAGCTGCCCCTATCAATTCTTTCATCCCCAATTTCTTCCCAGAAATTTAATTGCATTTGCCACTTATTTGTTGGATATTCCCACCTTATATCCTAAATGACTCCTCAATATTAATATGTCAGAAAATGACCTCATCATCTCTCACCAAAAATATGTTAGTCCTGCATCTTGATGGTATCATCATGCTTCTAGTTACTCAGGCTAATGACAGAGTAATCTGTGACTTTTCTCTTTTCTTCACATAAAATATTCAGCCAGTTTACTAGTTTTACCAATTCTATCTTTTCATATCTCCTTATATAGCACCTTCTCCTTTTCAGGTCTTTTTTTCTCAGAGGTTCTAATTGCCTTTTAACTCTTTCTCATTATTCTATACCCTTCACACTGTTGCTGGACTCAGCTTCCTAATTTACTGTTCTAATTATGTCATTCCTATACACATAAAACTTCAATAGCTCCAAATTATCTGCAAATAAAATACACACTCCTACTCCTAGTTTTCAAGAGACTATAAAAGACCTCTCACACATAGACTGGGATTTTTAACAGCTGCATTATCATCACTTGTCACTAGAGGGCATTTGTATGCAAGTTCTTAGACTGCTCTGCCCCTTCCCTTCCTTCACTACCCCAGGGAAAACTGTACAGAAGCACTGGGATTTGGAACTACCTTTATTGAACTGGTCTGTCTGTCCTTTCATTCACCTTCACTCTGGTACCCACTGCAACACGAACTGATCCCTCCATGGTTTCCATTGTTCAAGGACCTAACCTTTTTCATCTTTCACTCCTCCCCTCTCTTCTGGAAAGAGGGTACAGGAAAGGAGGGACTAAATCACCACTCACTTTCCACCCCTGCAATTTCTTTGTGATTTCTTTCTATTTCTCCTTGGGAGGAAGTTCATAGATCTCAGCCTAGACTCAGTGTTAGATTTGAAAGGGGGCAAAGACATCTAGTTACAACTGTGGAGCAGAGAACTAAATCCTACAACTAATTAGTTTAAGTGTTGGTCTTAGATTGTAAAGTAATGAATAATAATGAAACATACTAGTACCACAGGAAAGCATGTGTTTTGAGGTTCTAGTAATCATCTAATCCTAAGAGAGGTAATATCATTGAAGGAACTAGTCGCATTAGCTGCATAATTTTTTCTCCTAAACAGAAGATTCATATGCCTTCAAATTTTAGCCTTCAAATAAAAGCTATCCTTCCAACAATTGTTTTAGAACAACAGTAGCAACAACAACTGTTTTTTTCTCCTTTTCCTGAAGAGGCAAGGCAATAGGGGATTTTCCCCAAGGCTCCAAAATGTATAAGGTAAGGTTTTTATTCCTATTCTTATGATCTTGAGCAAGTTACTTTATTTACCTGGGCCTCAGTTTCTTCATTTGTAAAATGAGGGTGTTGTTTTCAATGGCTTCTAAGTTTTCTTTAAAGTTTAATCCTATCATCTGATGATCTGTAAGTGTGTAGGAAAACTGACCTTTGATTCTAGCAAAAGGTAGTACTAGGGGCAGCTAAGTGGTGCAGTGAGTAGAGCTCGGGCCCTGGAGGCAGAAGGACCTGAGTTCAGATCCAGCCTCAGACACTTAACGCAGACACAAACAAAAACCTAGCCATGTGACCTTGGGCAAGTTACTTAACCCCAATTGCCCTAAAAAAAGCCAAAAAAAAAAAAAAAAAGGAAAAAGAAAAAGGCAGTACCAAACCTGTGATTTCATTGGAAGAGGCAATTTAATCAAGAAACTTAATTTATGAAAATATATCTCTGCCTACTATGCAATTTATTTTATTATAGAGCTGCCTGATATCTAGCACATATCTAGGATAAGTGAACAGAAGCACTGAGACCATATCTTCCCGATTCTGAAGTCAGTCCTCTATTCACCATACTGCAGTCTCTTGGAATAATTGCGTAGAATAATTACTTAGAAATTATAATCTCCCAGTGATGTACTAGCTCCTCCAGTGGCTACACCCCTGATTAATTCCTCCCTGCCCTATCCTATGACTCCTTCTCAAGAAGCCACCCTAACAGTAACCTCACAGTGTCCAATATTATCTGTCTCTTTATACACATTTGGTGGTATCTTAACTGGGAAACAATTCTGATCTCTCCCAAAGAACTGTTTCTCTTCCCACATATGACATTGTCTTGCAAGGCTGATGTGAAATCACTTTTTATGCTGCTTGCCCAGGTGCCAGGATTGTTACTTAGGAATTTTTTATCTGCCTTTCTTCTTACAAATAGTTTGCCACACAGTGACATGTTCACCCGATATCTTTGATAATTCCTTAGTTAAACTTTTTGTTTTTTTGTCTAAGTGATTTTTCCCAATTCTCAATGGCTATATAATTTTGAATGAGTCATTATACCTTAGTAAATAGAAATAAGAATACCAAAGATTAATGAAAGTTGCTTGGGCGGCTAGGTGGTGCAGTGAGTAGATTGCTGGCCCTGGAGTCAGAAGGACCTGAGTTCGGATCTGGCCTCAGACACTTAACACACACACACAAACCTAGCCGTGTGGGCAAGTTACTTAACCCCAATTGCCCTCCAAAAAGCAAAAAAAAAAAAAAAGTTGCTTTATAGTGCCAGTAAATCAGAGCCTAGAAACTTACATACTTTCACCTGCCCTTTGTAAGAAAGAATGATATAAGGGAAAGAAAGGGATTCTGTTGAAGTAAATAAAACACACACACACACACACACACACACACTCTTGAAATCCTATTAGGTTTTTCTGTGTCTTAATGTTAGAAATAAGCCCACATCTATAAAGAATTCAACTAAGAAATTCAGTCTATTTATTTAGCAAATATGAACTTATTAATGAATTGTATTGCATGGGTGCACTGTCTTCCCTGGATGGTTAGTATTTGGGCTTGCATGACTAAGAGTGATAAATGAGCTCTAGCTACAAGATAATTCTTAGGCTATGAAAGTCATTAGAACCTATGTATTAGTTTGACAAATTTTAATCTATCTCTATTTTTTACAAGTAAAACATAGTTGTGAAAAGAAAATCAGGCCTATAGGAAAACAAAATTGAGCACTTTTTCCATAACCAAATAAAGAAAATGAATTAGTGCATTTAGATTAGCTCCATTGTAGTTAAGCTACATATAAATATTTTAACTATTTCTGTGAGTTCTTTTGCCATATATTTTTCTTTACTGTATCATACATACAAGGCTCCTTTCACTATATTTTTCCCAATGTTTTTAATAATATAAGCAAATATTCTTTCTGAATGGGAATGTTATTTTGATGCTTCATTGTCACATGGAGGCAACATGTGGTTCTTAAAGACAATGGTAAGGATATACTAGTTCTGACATGGTTTGCCAAAATGGAAAACTTGGGCATAGTGTTGGACTATGTCTTCTTTCCTAACACCAGACTACCTACCTAATTAGAGAGAAGGGCATCACACCTGGGCCCATGAATAGTAGGTAATCATTTTGATGCAATGACCTACAATCAGAAATATAAATTTATAAATTTAATATAAGTACTTATAAATATGAACAAAAATATAAAATGGCATTCACTCTTGTGAGTACCCTTAATCTAGATAGTTCTAAGAACCACACATTTTTAGACCACATATAAATGTGAATTTAAATATCATTACTATGTAGGGAAGTTCTGCATTCTTGACATAAATGGAGGAGACAATCTGCAGAAAACTATATACAAGCACAATATATGCAGGATAAATTGGAGATGGTCTTAGAAAGAAGGGTTTAAGATTAAAGAGGATCAGGAAAAACTTCTTTATTCAAGGTGGGATTTTAGCTGAGCCTTAAAGTAAGCCAGGAAAGTCAGGAGTCAGAGATGAGGAGGGAAAAATTTCTAGTCATAGAGGATAAACTGAAAATTCCCTGAGTCTGGAGATAAAGATCAGTGTGAAGAAGAGCAAAAGGCTGCATTAGCCTTATTAGTCACCAAAGGGGATTTGCCTCCAAGTTCTTAGACTGCTTTCCACCTTGATGTTATTGGTAATGGGAAGCCATAGGAGTCCATTGAAAGAAATGGGGGTATATGTGTGTATATATATATATGTGTGTGTGTGTGTGTGTGTGTGTGTGTGTATATCTATATATACACAGTCACTACTAAATACTTGTGAAGTTTTAAATTAATATAAACTTTTTGAAAAGCATTATGTAATAGAAACTATAAGATTGTTCATTGACCTTTCACCAAGCAATCCCAGTGTTAGGACTATATCCTAGGAATGATATTGAAAAGGGTGAAGGGGAGGGAGGGCTACACCAATCTGCACTAAAATATTCAAAGCAGCATAATTCACAATAGCAAAAAAAAAATTCCAGTAACAATTCATGTTTCAAACACCTGAGGAGTAAATGAGTGAACTTTGTTACGCAAAATTAATAAAATATATTGTATAAATAAAAAGTAGTAATCTGAAGAATAATACAAAGTGTCACCAAGCTATCTAACGCAGTAACATTTCTCTCATCCACATCTGAGTTTAAATCCCCTTGTTTCCCAGCAGCCTTTTCCCTTGCGGAAAGTACAGGAAACTGTGAAACTTGCTCTTCATATTTGCTGAACAATAGAGTGTCTGACCAGGATCCTCAGCATGATTTTCTATTTCATTATGCCGGGATTCTAAGACCCAGAACAAAGAACATGCCCTGGACACACACCTATACTGTGTCCCAACCGCCCCAGTAGAGCTTGAAGCAGCAGCACTCTCACACTTTTTCTGGTTGCTAAGGCCTCCAGTCCTGACACTCTTACATAAATGCTGATGCTCAAAAATTCTCTCTGCTCCTCTTGAATCTATTGTTATTCTCAACACAGAATACCAGTATCTTTTAAAACTTTGTTCCAAAGGAAGACTTTGGGGCTATCAATAATCCACAAAATTAAGCTTCTACAGTCCTCCAAGGTATTTTCTCCCATAGTGCCTTATATCAGTATTGAGGGTATGCTCCAATACTGTTTAAGTATTGTAGCACTACAGAAGAATAGGCACAACCTCCAGGGACCAATTGTTCTACCATTCTCATTCTGAGACTCTAATAGCATCCCCTCTGCAAGCATCAACTCCCTGAGTCCCTCAGGGTAAACGCTTGTGGGGGACTGTCTGTTGCTGCATAGGAAAAAAAATTGTTGTTAGACTTGTTAGGTATTTTCTGTAACAGTTCATGCTAATGGAAACTATTACTTTGGGAAAATTTGGTGACTACCTTGAGCCACATTCAACCAGATAGTAAATCCTTTAGATTGTCTCAGATATCATTACTTATACTCAAAAGGCAACATGTATATACCAAAGGCAGTTTGGTATGATAGCATGCATACTGGACTCAGGAAGACCTGGGGTCAAATCCTTCTGCAGACATGCTAATTGGGTAACCTTCACTGGGCTTTCATTTCCTTCTCTATAAAATGAAGGATTTAAATGCATTGATATTCAAGGCCTCTTCCAGCTTAAAACAAAACAAAACAAAACAATCATTCTCTGTACTTTTGCCTTGCCACTCTGGAGCTACTTATGCCTTGAGATCTGCTCTCCTCTTTGGTGAGAATCTCTGTTAGACAACCATTTCATGAATGGCTCCAAACATACTCACCTTATTCATTGTTCAATTCACTCTTTATACCTCTCTGCTTCCTAACCAGCCACCTCAGTTTCTCCCCAGATCTTTATGTGCTGTCTTCCTCTATTAGATCTGGATCTCCTTGAAGGTAGGGAACATAATGTTTGCTTTTATTTTATCCCAAGATCTTATCACAAGTCCCTGAAACATAGCAAAAACTTAATTAGCACTCTTTCTATTGTCTGTGTATCTGTCTATCTAATGTATGTATGTATGTATCTATCTATCTATCTGTCTTTCTATCTATCCACACCTATATCTACATATGATCCTATACTCTGTTATACTCTCAAGAAATTCTAGAAGATTATTGCTTCTCCTTGCTATCAAATCTGCATTTGGAGCTGTAACCAAAAAAGGTCCATTCCTCCTCTCCTTCACTGACATGGTACTACATAAATGTCCTAGTAGGGAATAGGGATTGTGGGAACTCAGAGTTGAGTATGTAACTTAAGCATGTGTTTCTATTTCAGTATCCTTGCTAATAATTATTATTTTTTAAAATTTGTTTTTAAATTGATGTCTTTTGTTGATGCACCACAATCATTTCCAGAGATGCTTCCCTCTGAAATTCAGCAGTTCTTGTAACAAAAATTTAAAAAGAAAGAAAAAAGCCTTTCAGAAAAAAAGCATCATTGGGGTGGCCAGGTGGTGCAGTGAGTAAAGCACTGGCCCTGGAGTCAGGAGGACCTGAGTACAAATCTGGCCTCAGATACTTAACAAAAAAATAGCTATTTGACCTTGGGCATGTCACTTAACCCCAATTGCCCTACCTTCTGCACTCCAAAAAGGGGAAAAAAAAGCATCATGTTGAAAAATGACTGACATCTCCCTTCTGACCTCAGGTGATAGAAAATTCATCAAAGTTATTCGATTCAATAGAAAGATATAGTTTTAGAATGATGACTATTGATAGAGATGCTATTCAGGGTAGAAATCAGGAGGGATTATAAAAAACAAAATACAAAAAAAAAAAAAAAAGCCAGCATGGCTACTAATCAGTTATCAGAACTCCAGGAAATACTTAAAGTTCTTTCTTCTCATGTAGATTCTATCAAAGAAGAAAGTCTGAAATCAGAAAACCAGGTTCTTAGTTATAGAAAATGTTGTCTGCTTCTTGTGTTTTCCAGACAAGTGATATATAATATAATATAATATAATATAATATAATATAATATAATATAATATAATATAATATAATATAATATAATATAATAAAAATAAGGGGTTTGTTCCTATTTTACTTCACAATATTGCCGCTTTGTTCACTTTCTCCTTTTCATTCTGCATAGGTTTCACGAGTAAAATCCATAGTTTGTGGCCTAATTCAATACTTTTGAAGACAATAGTATACAGTCAGAGTTAAGGACATTGGCATCATAATTGGAGGTATAAGACAGTTTGGGTATTATGTTAGCTCTTGAACATGTGACTTTTACTTTAGGAAGTGTAATGCCAAGCAAAGGCAAATTCCCAAAGGTTCAAAATACCAACATAGCCACTCTCCATTTTATTCAGTGACAAATTAAGAACGGAGAAAGTTAAAATATAGCATAATTCAAAATACAGAATTCACCAAGTGTAATTCAATAATTTCTAAGTACTACTCTACCCCTGGGCAGTACATTCATTTAGTCAATCCCAAAGACCCTCTTCTCAAATGGAGATTAATTTCATAAACAAAATACATTAATTTGGTCAGTCACAGAATACAAAAAAGTCAAAAGTTTCCCACCCCTGGATCACATCTGAAAAGGCCATCTACCCTTGAGTTACAACAAGCCTAAACACAGCATTTAATACCCAAAGAGAGGTCTTTTCTTCATCTTGACCTGAGGCAAGTTCTCAGCAGTCTCTGTTCCTGGGGAGACAAAGCTTAACAAGGCCACAAGATACATTTCCAGCGTCCTCATTAATTCATTCTCTGTCTATAGAACAGTCCTAGGACCCCCGAAAACATTAGCAAAGCCCTCTTCCAGGGTTTCTGTAAAAATACAAGAAAATCCTTCTTCAGGGCTTCTGAACCAACAGCAAGGTTCCAGGACCTCTGCAACAACAGTATTGGTCTTCACCAGTGGGGCACAATTTACTCTCTGTCTGCAGAACAGTCTCTGGACCCCTGAACCAACAGCAAGGTTCCAGGACCTCTTTAAAAACAACACTGTCCTTCCTCAGTGGATGAATCTGACAAAACAACATCAAAACAGATAAAGTACCAGCATCACAGTCATGTCTCCTCAGTCTTTGGCAGCTCCGGGTGGCAGCTCTCAAAAGTCCTGAGCAGCTCAAATTGCCCTTAGCAATCCTTTCTCTCTCTCTCTCTCTCTCTCTCTCTCTCTCTCTCTCTCTCTCTCTCTCTCTCTCTCTCTCTCTCCCTCCCTCCACAATGCTGCTTCCAAAAATTTTTCTGCCTCTCTTGGTCTGCTTGTGCTTCTCTAAATCCATGGCACCAGCATCTCCCAGTTCAGCCCTCTCTTTTCATGTTAAGTCTATTCCAGGAGTACGATTCACAAGCTCTGGGTTTTAACACTCAACCTGAAAACCAAAGCAATACAGGGGGAATCTTTAAATTCCATTACTATTACAGGATGATCTACATTTGTTACAAAAGCCTGAATATGGATATTTTGTTAATACTAGATTTGGGGGCTAATCAACTGGTTGATTAATGTCAGTATCTCCTAAGGCTGACAGCAAACAAAAATAACTTCTACTTTGTAGAAAAGTGACGAGAAGCATGTTCTAAATCTTTATCTAACTTGCCAACTCTCTCATGTCTATTTTCCTTTTGTCTCTTTGTTCTAAGCATCACCTACCCTAAAATATGGTCATCCACCTATTAAACCATACTGGTATATGAGAAGTTATACTAAACCTGTTTAGATGTAAACAAAATGAAAAACCCTCCTCTCCTAGGACACAGAGTATACTATCACCTGCTGAGTTAGGCCTGTTGCCTTACCCCTGACAAACTGAAGAAACAAAGTGTGTAAAAATTAAGATTACTTTAAGGAAGCTTTATTTGCTATGAAAAAATAATGCATTTTCAGAATGGAAATATGTTTCACAAAGATAAGTATAAATTGCATCTAAATATATAAGCAACTAAAAACCAAATGATTTCAAATATATCCCAGTTTCTGAGTTTAACAACTATCCTCATTGATCCATGGTCAGGTTGGATTGTCATTTGGGAGAATCTGTGATAATTATATTATGTGGATAAAACCTGACTGACTATATATTAAGCAAATGTCAGTCTTCAAAGTTTCCAATTATTGTGAGTAAATTCAATAAAGGTAAACTAAAGTATATACTTTGAGCAAAAGCAGTTTTATTAACAGCGATATGTATAACTGTTGACAAAGTGGGTTAATTTAACCACCTCAGTAAGTCCAGAGGTGCCAATGAGAAGGGGGTACCCTATTTATTGATATGCAGGAAAGGAGGGGTCTTGGTAGTTGTAGAATATTACAATAGGCTATACTAAGACAAGTGAGTTGGCATTCACGTGTGGCTAGTCATGCCCCTCTCTCACAATTAAAGAATGTTCAGTGTTTTATGAGACCCATCTGTTTCTTGTAAACTTTATTAGGGGATCAAAACTATCAGATTTATTGTCCCCTTGGAAAGGATAAAATATTGAACAAGGCCAGGCAAGGCCAGGTGACATATCTTTTGGGGGATGAAACCAGGTTAAACGTGTTGAGGCTTAAAGCCAAACAAGCCAATATTTCAGAGGCTGTGTGTGGTAAAAGAGATGACAACTTTCCTTTTAATTATAGCTTTAAACTGACTTGAAAGATTAAGGATTAATATTCTCCTCATTCTGATTATTGCTACTCCACCCAACTAGTACAGGCTTGGTTGGATGGCTGGGGTATGGGGAAGGGGAGATATAGATTCTTTGTCTAGAATACCAAACACTCAGGGTGATCTTGGTATAGGGATAATCTCCCTCTCCAAGAGTGAATGATGTCACTCTCAGCTCCTCATTGGAGTGAACTCACTTCTCTTTATATAGTCCACCTCTCATTAATTGTTAAACAATCAGAGTTGATTGCCACCCTCTTCCAAGGGCATCTAAGCCATGAACCAGTGACCGTGAAGGTCTTTGGCACTCAAGAGTGTTACTGACCTTATATTAAAAATACTAAAATTATTAAAAATGACTAATCACCCAGAAATTATGTATCTTGAACTTTTTAAACATAATATACCTAGTTGTCCCACAGAGTTATTTTTTTATGTTCACTGGTAAGAGACAGGATTCATATTTTTGTTAAATGCTTCAACAGAAATAACTGATATTTGAACAAATGATTTTTACCTATGTAATTACAAAGTTAAAGCATCTCAACTCAATTTTTTTCCTAAGGAAGTCAGAACCTGGAGCAGGAAGAGTGTCTGTGCATGTGTGTGTGTGTGTGTGTGTGTGAGAGAGAGAGAGAGAGAGAGAGAGAGAGACAGAGACAGAGACAGAGAGATAAAGAGAAACAAAGAAAGACAGAAACAGGGACAAATAAACAGAGAGAAAATGAAACTGAAGGGAACTTGCTGGTACTGCAAGACAAGTTGATTAAATAACTTTGATCTCATGCTTAAGTTATTAAAATATCTGTTTCACCCTATCATTTACAATCTCAATGCTCAAAGTTGAAAAAGAACTTGACTGACATATTCTCTTTACAATGCTCTAGAATAAATAATTAAATACATGTTTTACAAGCATTTTAAATGAGAAATAATGATCTCTAAGAAGACTTTATCCAAATTAAGCTTTTTTTTTCTTGACAGAGCTATTATCTGGTAGATCAGGGAATTACAATAGAAACAGGCTGTATGTATTTTAGCAAATCTGTGAAAAAATCTGTTGTACTATCCTTTTGCACAAGATGAAAAGGTGTGGAAAAGATGATAGTATAGTTAGGTAGATTTAGAACTTCTTGAATGACTAGCAATCATGAGGATAATGTTATATGTAAGGGAAATATGTAGTTGGCTTCTTTATCTTCATGCTGCTCAACATTTCTATAAGTGATGCAGAGGAAGTCATATATGTTGTAGTTATTCAATTTTAGGGGATCACAAAGCTGGGAGGTATACCTTAGATGTGGCATTGAAAAGTCAGTCCCCAAAATATCTTAAATAGTTAGAAAAATGAACAAAACTTAGTAGGGTAAAATTTAATAGAGATGTATCAATTTATACTTTGAATAAAAAAACTAAAAAAGTTTAGTATGGGACAGCATGAATAAATGAAAAATAATCTTGGGGCTCATTAAACTTCCAGCTCAATATGAGTCAACAATTTGACATTCAGCTACAAATATAATACAACTTCATGCTTCATGAAGAGGAGCACAGGGGTCTAGAGCAAGTAAAACAAGCATCTGGCTCTATTTTTCCCGGTCAAAGCATTTCTGGGATTATATATTCAGTTCTGGGCACCACATCTTGTAACAACATTGACAAGCCTGAATATGTCTTAAAGAAGAACAATAGTAATGGGGATGGGATTGGGCTTGGGGGGGAAGTGGAGGGTTGAAAACTATGGCTTATGAAAATCACTTTTAAAGAATTGAGATTATTTGCCCTGGTAAAGAAAATTCATTAGGGGGTACATGTTAGGTGTCATAAAGTATTTGAAAAGCTTATAAGGATTATAATTGTTCTGCTTAGACTTATAGGGCAGAACTAGGAGAAATAGGTAGATGTTTCAGACGAAGTTTTAGGCTTCACATAAGGAAAAACTTTTGAACAGCTAAATTCATTGTAAAGTAGGGTGGCCTACCTCAGGAGGTGGTAGATTTCCCATTATTAGAGTTGAATGTGGATGACCAGGGATGTTGAAAAAGTCTTCTGTTCAGGTATGCATTGGACTAGATTACTAGATAATAATCATAATTCACATATTATTCTTGCTATAGTTTTCAGTTAAATGTGAGGATCTAGAAAGAAGGCAATGATAATTTAAAAGAAACTTTTCCTATCTTTGTAGTTTTCTCCTACTAATCTTCCCTCCACATACTCTTCATTCAAATGACAGTGACTTACTTCCTTCAGTTTCCACTGGTAATCACCGATGTCTAGAATGCCCTCCCTCCTCACCTTCCTCTTCTAGCTTCCTTGGCGTCCTAGAAGACGCATCTCAAATCCCACCTTCTGCTGGGACCCTTTTATGAGGCTCTTAGCTTCTAGTGACTTGCCTCTGAAGTTAGCTTCTGTTTTCATTGCACATATCTTGTATGTTCATAATTAATTGCATGTTGTCTCTCACATCAGAATCAATAAATCATGTCAAAATATATGAACAGGCAGTTTTCAGTTGAAGATATTAAAGCTGTTTGTAGTCATATAACAAATACTCTAAATCATTATTGTTTAGAGAAATGTAAATCAAAACAACTCTGAGTTACCACATCAGACCTATCAGATTGGCTAACATGTCAAAACAGGAAAATTATAAATTCTGGAGAAGATGTGGGAAAATTGGAATATTAATTCAATGTTGGTGGAATTGTGAACTGATCCAACTATTCTGGGGAGCAATTTGGAATTATGCCCAAAGGGCTATAAAACTGAACATACCCTTTGACCTAGCAATAACACTTTTAGATCTCTATCGCAAAGAGATCATAAAAACAGGAAAAGGACCCACGTTGAAGTGACAGTTAAGTTCCCATAGTGTTAGCTCCTACAGAAGGCCTATCACAAGGCCCCTCAGGGGGCCCCAGAAACTTAGCCTAAAGGATGACTGTTGTGAAATCTCGCCCTGCACCTGCCTCATAACCAAGATGTAACTAAAACAAATATCTGCCCCTTTAGCTTGCAGCCCCACCTTAGTTTACATCCCTATGTAGCAAAAGTTGCCTTGCTGACCACTGTTTGTTTCAGGAAGTACTTTTTACTGTATAAAAGCTTGCTGGACAGACTGCTCAGGGCTGCCTTCCCTTCTGGGACACAGACGCCAGCTAATAAGTAAAAGCACTCCCCAAAAATACTAATTGGCTATGCCATCCGGAATCTGCTTCAATTGTCCATTACAACGTGTACAAAAATATTTATAGCAGCTCCTTTTGTAGTGGCAAAGAATGGAAAATTGAAGGGATTTCCATCAATGGAGGAACAACTAAACAAGTCTGTGGTATGTGAATGTAGCCATTGTACTATAGGAAACAATGTGCAGACAGACTTCTGAAAAACCTGGACTTATATGAACTGATGCTGAGTGAAGTGAGCAGACCAGGAGAACATTGTACACAGTAACAACCACATTGTACAATGACTGATTTTGATATACTTAGCTCTTCTCAGCAATGCAAGGATCTAAGATAATTCTAAAAGGCTCATGGTAGAAAATGCTATCCACATCTAGAGAAAGAATTTTAGAGTCTGAATACAGATGGAAGCATACGATTGACTCTCTTTTTCTTTTGTTGTTTTGTTTCTTCTTTCTCATGGTTCCTTCCATTAATCTTTCTTTACAACATGACTAATGTGAAAATGTTTATTATGGATGCATAAATAGAACCTATATCAGATTGCACACTGTCTTGGGGAGGGATGAGGAAAGGAAGGGGGAAAACTGGAAACTCAAAATCTTATGGAAGTGAATGTTGAAAATTAAAACTAAATTAATTTTAAAAAAGTATTAAATCAATCAAGAAACAATAATTAAGCACTGACTACATTTCAGGCACTATACTTATGTACTGGGGTTACAAAAAGAAGAGGCAGCTAAGTAGTACAGTAGATAAAGGGCTAGGCCTGGAGACTCATCTTCCTGAATTCAAATCTAGCCTCAGACACTTCTTAGCTAAGTGACCCTGGGCAAATCATTTAACCCTGTTTTCCTCAGTTTCATTATTTGTCAAATGAGCTGGAAAAGGAAATGGTAAACTACTCTATCGTCTTTCCAAGAAACTCCCAAATGTGTTCATGGAAGAGCCTGTCACTACTGAAAGGACCTAAATAGCAACAAATACAGAGGAGGCAATAGACAACCCCTGCCTTTAAGGAGTTCACATTCTAATGGAGAAGACAAAAATGTGAGCTCCTTGAGGGTGGGAGCCATGTCTATATCTTTCTTTACATTCCCAATTTATATTATAGTACCTGGAATATATTGTGCTTAAAAATGCTTGTTGAATCAAAATCCTACATATATAAATGCATATGAGGTATTAGCATAAAAAAATTCTTCATTCCTTCTAAACACATTCACTATCCATCCAACTGTGGTAGTCTTCACAAACAGTGAATTATTCACTGAATACAAATTGCGCATAACCAATGTGAACTTAACCCAATCCCTTCTTTCCATGTCTCCTTTTATAACAGCATCAATGGAAAGAACATTTTAAAAAATATATTGTCATTCACAAATTAATCTTTTCTTAGGGCAAATTTCAAGACACCATCAAGTAACATTAACAGCAAATTGTATTATCCTTGATGGGAAACCAAATCTTTATTGTAGCAGGACACAATAATTTGAGGCTGACCCCATTGTTTTATTGCCTATTTATACGCAATAATATTCTTTCCTAAAATATTATGATATATTGCAGAGATCTGGATGCACGTCATGCAATCATATTCAATAACCAAATTCTTTAGTGCACATGCATCCTGAATTGTAAGTAAAATTTTAGACATTTACTTAGAAATATATTTACCAAATACCTTTATCAAATCATAATTGAGTTTTTATAAATCTTTAATTACTTGAGAAGATAAAACTATATTCTGATAGAAAATAAAATTATTGGACGTACTTAGAAACACTAGATCCTATGATAAAACTGCATAAATTTGGACTGAATCATTTAATTTCACAAAGCAAATATGTGAGAAAGAAATGGAGCAGAAGAGATGAGTAAACGTGCTCATGTGCAAAATTATTAGACCCATGTCCATGAAGCTGAAAATGATCTGTGAAAAGTAGCTGAATTAACTGTCCAAAAAAATTTTACATTAAAGGGGATATTGTCCATATAACTAATAATCCTATTCAACTTTCCGATTTCAAAGTCTCACAGGTCTTTTTAGTCTTCTTAGAAATTGTTCTAAAAATGAAATTTAGTTCAAATTAACAAGTATCAAATGCCTACTATGTGTAAGAAACAGAGATGAGTATTGAGTATAGAAAAATCATAAAGCACTTCTTACTCTAGTGGGGCTTCCATTCTATTGTACAATAACATAATTAAGTTATTGTAGGTGCAAAGCAAATTCAAGAGGAATAAGGCTCTCTGAGGACAGAGCTGGTGATCATGAAAGGCCTCATCTGGAGATGGCGCTTGAACTGCACTTTGTAGGAGTACAACCAATGAAGGCTAGGAAAGGAAGGAATACATTCCAGAAATAGAAGGAAACATGCAAAGAAACAGAAGTGGGAGATGGAATGCCACAGACAGGGAAGCTAGCACATTAGTTTGACTCAGAAAGAGAAACAGTTTAACACTTGACTTTCATCTTAGGAAACATTGAATCGCATGTTAAAAAAATTCCCAGGGGTTAATGAAAAATAAAAGCCAATCTGCAGAAGTCAGAAAAGTAAACATCATTTTTTTAAAAATGTGTATTTTTCCCAATGTAGGAAAATACAAAAAGTTATATTTAAAATATAATGTATTGATATATGTAATGTTACTAATATTTATTAATATAATAGAAGTATGTTAGCCTATGTTAATCAATAGGGCAGCAAGGTAACAGAGCTCCTGCTGAGAAATTAGGATGACCAGAATTCAAATTTGACCTCAGACACTTACTAGCTGTGTGACCCCAGGCAAGTCAGTTAACTCTGTTTGCCTTTGATTCCTCATCTGTAAAGTGAGCTAGAGAAGGAAATGGCAAACTGCTCCAGTATCTTTGTAAAGAAAATCTTGAACAGTGTCTCAAAGAGTCAGACCCAATTGAAATGACTGAATAACAACAATCAAAATGTTAATCAATGTTTCCACAATAGTTTTCTTTCTTGAAAATTTTAATCTGCAATAATTCCTCTCAAATCAATCAACAAACATACCTTTCAAACATTGTTCTTCTTCTCCCTTATCATGTGCACTGTAGCAATGCTGAAGAATTAAGTTGCCTATTAAGTGTGCTATGTGCAGAAGGCAGACTGTATGATTATACCCTTTGCTGCATAGCAGAGAAGCACTTTCTAGTTTGGCTAACTTGTCTTCTTGTTTTCACTGGAATGGAATTATATAGACTTTCTAGTATGGTTCTTTAAGCACAAGCAAATATATAAATACATCTATACTCAAGATATGTGGTTATTCAACATATTAATTTGTTATAGAATGCCAGATGTCCAAATGACTGACTATTAAGAAGATATTCAGTTCTTAATTTTGGAGATTATTCAGACTGATATGTCTGATATAAACTGAATTAAGAAAAAAAAAAGCATCTAGCTTATTCCTGAAATGTCATGAGACACTAACACACTTGGCCATCTTCTACTTTTTCTTGAGTAAACAATGTCATTAATATTTGGTAAAGTAGTAAGGTTTATAACTGTCCAGAGTTAATTAGATGCAGTCCATTATACTTTTTAATATTTTAATGGATATGAGATAGCATTGATGTAACAACTAACTCCAACAATGGAGATCACGTTAAAAAAAATGTTTTCTTGTCCTGTGCAAACTCTTGTCTGTGGTTTCCCATAAGTTTGATGTTAGGAGATGTGGAGAAAAGATGGCAGAGTAATAGGAAAAAAATGCAGTGAGCTTTCCACATCCTCCTTCCCCTTCCAAAAACAAGCAAATAAAACAAGAGATCTAAACAGTGTGGAAAAACTGTGATATGAAAAAAAAAAAAGTCATTGTGAGTCATTTTTTTTCAGTCCAGGTTCTAATAAGGAGAAAAATAGAGAAGTCTGTGGACACTGGGTTAGGTTTCTGGCTAGGAGACATTGAATTATAGCACTCTAGGACTCAGGCTGTGCACCAGGACTAGAGGAAGGCCCTGGCACGTACAGGGCATTTAAATGGTTTGTTGTTGTTATTCAGTTGTTTTAGTTGTGTCCAGCTCTTTATGACCCCATTTGCATTTTCTTGGCAAAGACACTGAAATAGTTTGCCATTTCCTTCTCCAGATCATTTTACAGATGACAAAACTCAAGCAAACAGGGCTAAATGACTTGCTCAGGGTCACAGAATTCGTAAGTGTCCGAAGCCAAAATATAGTTTCCCTCATCTCAATGTAAAGGAAGATATTTTCAGATGGATGCAGGGAGTGAATACATGTCAAAGGAAATCTAACAAAAGGGGCACACACAAAATTACCTACTTCCCAATTCAGCCACTAGTTTCCTTATTCTCACTGTCTCTGTCTGGTTGTCTCTCTCTCTCTGTCTCTCTCTGTCTCTCTCTCTCTCTCTCTCTTTCTCTCTCTCTCTCTCTGTTCAAAAGACAGAACAAAGATGGAATAAGCTTTAGCATACCTAGTTTAAACTGGGAAAAAGCCTAATTTCCTTCTCAATCTCAAATAAACCACTAATAGGTTTGGATAAGAGTTACTATAAATTGCTATGTACTTTAATAGTGCATTCAAAAAGCCCACACACAGAGACACATACTTACAAAGGAATATAGTTTTCAATTGCAGGATGAAATGAATGGAGTGAGGAAGCAAAAGGGCTAGTGGAATAAATATGAACCATCTAATCAGTCACAAATCTGCCATTTCATCCTGATCTATACCCTGATCCTCAGTCTAATTCTGTTTCTCCGGCATCTCATTCATGAGTGGTCAACATATTATCTCTGCTCCCAATCTACTCACCTCTGCTGTCTTCATTAACTGCCAGGGGAACAATTGCCTGTCCAACACTTTGTATTCCAGTAAGCAAGGAAAGGGAGGGAGAAGGAAGATTTATTAAGTGCCTACTATGTGCCAGGCACTGTTCTAAGTAATTATTATTAGTTAATAAAATAAGTCAAATAAACAAAAAAACCCCCATAATATTAATCAATAAATATTATCTCATTTGGTCCTCACAACAACCCTATGAGATAGATAGAAATCCCAGGGAGCATGGAGCAAACCAACAGAATCTCCTGAAGCCGTGGGATTTCTTCTTCTGAGTCTAAACCTCATAGCTTCTTTTCAGAAGTTCTGTCCTAGGTCACCTGAAATTGGTCACCTGAAACTGGTAGTACCTGAGGTTTCTCTGTGTGGCACCTGCACAGTCTAGTTGATGATCTTTCCCTATTTCAATGGAAATGTCTCTGGAGAAAAGGTTACATGTAATGAAGTGGATTTATTGATAGAGCAACTGACAGATAATATAGCATAGATAATATGAGGAGATGAAAGATAATATAGCAACACGTAGAATATAACAGAAAGACAGAGTTAGACAGACATAGACAGATCAAGCATTTATTAGAGCTTACTTTGTGTCAGGTGTTATACTGAATGGCTATTGCTACTTAATCATTTTAGTCATGTATAACTCTCTGCAACCCCATTTTCTTTGCAGAGATTCTAAAGTGGTATGTTATTTCCTTCTCCAGCTCATTTTATTTCTGAGGAACTGAGACAAACAGTGTTAAGTGACTTGCCCAGGATCACACAGTTAATAAGTGTCTAAGGCCAAATTTGTATTCACGAAGATGAATCTTCCTATGCCACCTAGCAGCCCCATACTAAGTGGAAGGTCTACAAATAAAAGCAACCACTTGGTTCTAGTATTTTACATTCTAAGAAGGGAAGAGGACACATTAAGGGACTCAGGGTGTGGATGGGGTAGTTCACACAGTGATATTGGATAGGATGTCAGGAAGTAATGTGGATCCTTGGATAACTCCAAACTTATTTGCCAAAATGATGGATAGACAAAATTTCAAAGTCCAATTTTCCTGTAAGAAGGAGGTAGAAGTGATGGTGTTAATGGATCTGACATATCATGGAGAGGGCTACAAAAGAATGGAGCATTGAAAAGGAAAGGAGAGCAGGATTTGTGAAGGAAGAAAATGGAAAATACAAGATGGGAAGTATACTGTGACACATCTTATGTCCATTTACAAAAGAGACACTTAGACAAAAGCCCCCTTTACTTTCATGCATGCCTCCGTCCTATTCAAACACTATAACAACTTCATTAATTATGTTGAATATTTGGATGAATTCTAATTTTTTTATTGGAGAGCATTTTTATGACTTAAGAAAAAGACAAACTAGAGACATGTAGTGACAAAATAGGAAGAGTTAGTTTTAAAAATGAATCAGACAATTTCAATATCACAGTATTGTCTTATTGTTTTTGTTGTTGTTCAATCATTCAGTCATATCTGACTCTTTGTGAGCCCATGCACAATAACTTACTATGCTTTTCTATCCTCCACTACCTCCTGAAGTTTGTCCAAACTCATATTCATTGCTTCCATGTCACTATCTATCCATTTCATCCTCTGCTGTCTGTTTCTCCTTTGCCTTCCATCTTTCCCAACATCAAGGTCTTTTCCAATGAGTTGTTCTTGTCTTCTCATTTTGTGGCCAAATATTCAAGCTTTAACTTTAGCATTTGGTTTTTCAGGTGATATCCTGAATTAATTTCATTAAGTGTTGACTGATTTGATCTCCTTGCTGTCCAAAAGACTCTGAAAAATCATCTCCAGCACCACAATTCAAAAGCATTGATTCTGTGGTGCTCAGCTTTCCTTATAGTCCAACACTCACTGCCATACATTACTACTAGAAAAAAAACCATAACTTTGCTTGTAAGTACTTTGATAAGGTGATGTCTCTGCTTTTTAGTATACTGCCCAGATGTGTTATGGCTTTCCTTCCAAGGAGAAAATTCCTTTTAATATTGTGGCTGCAGTAACTATTTGTAGTGACCTGTGAGCCCAAGAATATAAATTTTAACACTGCTTTCATTTCTTCTTCCTCTATTTGTCAGGAAATCATGGAACAAGTTGCCAAGATCTTAGTGTTGGTTTTTCTTTTCTTACTGAACTTTTATACTATCATCTTTCACTCTCCTCAAGAGGTTTAAATGTTTTTTCCACTTCCTGCTATCAGAATGATATAATTTGCGTATCTGAGATTGCTGACATTTTTCCTGACAACCTTAATTCTAAGCTTTTGATTCATCCAGTCTGGAATTATGCATAATGTACTCTGTATTCAAAGGTAATAATGTGACAATGTAGATCCTTATCCATTTCCTTTCCCAATATTAAAATTAAATCATTTGTTACATGTTGGTTCTAACTCTTGCTTCTTGGCCTATATAGGCTCATCAGAAGACAAGTACTATGATGATGTAATCCAATCTCTTTGAAGCCTTGCCATGTTTTGTTGTAATCCACATAGTCAAGAGCAGAATGTAGTCAATCAAGCAGAAGTAAATGTTTTTTTCTGGAACTTCCATAATCCGGTTAATGTAGGCAATTTGGTCTCTAGTTCCTCTGCGTCTTTGAAAATTATTCTGCTCTTCTGGTAATTCTCAGTTCACATACTGCTGCAAGACTGGCTTTCAGAATCTTAAGCATAACCTTCTTGGCATGGAAAATAAGTGCAATTGTTCAGTAATTTAAACATTCTTTGTCATTGCTCTTCTTTAGGTTTAGAACATCAATTTATCTTTTCCAATCCATTGATCACTGTTGAATTTTCCAAATTTGCTGCTATATTGAGTGCAGCACTGTAGTAGCATGACATTTTAGGATTTTAAATAGCTCAGCTGGAATTCCATCACCTTCACTCCATTTATTGGTAGTAATACTTCCTAAGGCCTAGTTGACTTTGTTCTCCAGGATGTCTGGCTCTAAATCAGCAACCACACCATGGTGCTTATTGGTGATGTTAAGAGTTCTCTTGTATAGCTCTTTAAGTATTCTTGCCACCTCTTCTTAATGGCTTCTGCTATAGTTAGGTGCTTCATTTTTGTCTAATACCAGGCCCAATTTTGCATGAGACGTTCCCTTGATATCTCTAATTTTCTTGGGCAGATCTCTAGTCTACAGGTTGCCAAAGAATAGAAAAAAATTATGTGTAGTGGTTATATTTCTAGGTCTTTGAGTCAGAAAGACCTGTGTATAAACCTGATTCCAGACACTTTGTACCTGTGTGGTCCTGGGTAAGTCAGGCAAACTCTGTTGGGTTCAGTTTCCTCATCTGCAAAATACAGATAATAACAATAACCATCTTACCAAGTTGTTGTAAGGATCAAATAAGATAGTAGTTGTGAAGTGTTTTCGAAGGTGACTGGTACATAGTAAGTACTATATAAATGTTAACTGGTAGGTATTAATATTATTATTATTATTACTATTATTGTTATTATCATTGCCAAGCAAACTCCTCTATATGATCCCATTCTGTCCTATTTTCTCCAATAGACCCTCTATCCCCCTCTATCACCACTCTCTTATCTTCCATTTCTCCCTAACTACTGACTGCTTCTTTATTGTATATAAACATATATACCCATGTCTCCCACATACTAATAAAATTAAAATTAGAAAAAGGTCAAAGATTTATTCCCTGGCTTCTTTCAAGTCCCAACTAAAATTATACTTTCTACAAGTGTCCTTTCCTAATCCCTCTTAACGCTTGTGCCTTCTTGTTAGTAATTATTTTCAGTTTAATATGAAAGGAGACAATTATGTCCAGAATGTCAATGTCTTTTTTTTTATGGGGGTGAAGGGGAATTACTGTGATACTTTCCAATTATCTTAAAATCATTCTCAAGAGGAGGAGAATTTTGAGAAATGTTCCCTAATGAATTTTTGGGAGCAGCAATATAGTGTAGTGCAATGATTGGGGTACTTAGAGTCAGAAGAGTACTCCATTTAAATGATGCCTTAAACACAATTAGTATGGAATATTTATTCACCCCAAATATTTTTATTTCCCTTTAGGTTTTCTGAAATTTTGTTTCTTACGAATCCTTATGTTTCGTGGTTCTCATCCATGTGACATTCAAGATAGAATATTGATACAAAATAATTTGGCTTTTTTGGGAAGCCAAGAGCATAGGACCATTGAAAAGGTCACATACTTTTTAAAATTTAATTTTGTCTAATATCCTCCTTTTCTTCCTATTGAATGTTCAACCCAGCTCACTGTGCATCTGTCAACACACAGGTATGTATATTTAAGTATATATATATATAGATATATATATAGATATATATATACACATACATATATACATGCACATATATGTGTATGTGTATATTTTCTGGTTATTGTTCAGTTGTGTCCAACTCTTTGTGACCCTGTTTGTAATTTTCTTGGCAAAGATACTAGAGTGGTTTGCCATTTCCTGCTCCAGCTCATTTTACAAATAAAATAGGTGAGGTAAATGGGCAGGGGGGCAGGGGAGCGGGTAGGAGAGCTAAATGAGTTTTCCACGTCATACAGCTAGTAACTGGCTGAGGCCAAATTTGAACTCAGGCCTTCCTGAACCCAGGTCTGGTATTCTATCCACTAGGGCAACTACCTGCTGGCATACACATACCTACACCAAACACACACACCCGTGCACATGCTCACACACATACCAGCATGTATTATACATCCTATATGTCACATGTCACATATATGACAAATGAACTGTGTGGGTGTTCAAGTAACTCAACTCAATTTGAGTTGCTCATTTATCTATATGTCATAATACAGGAAATACATGTTTTTCACTTGCTTTGTTCTTTCAAGTGTAGATAAAATTAGGGCCTTCATTGAGGAGGTTTCTGGGGTCTAAGTGAACTTGGTTTAATGCCATCAGTGAAAGGAAGAATTTTGGGAAAATGTGTCCATTTGTAGAGAATTCTTCTTTTGCTTTATGAAGGACACGCTACTTACCCTTGGCAAACACCTTTGGTTGACATATGTTCTTTGACAATGCTTACAGAATAAAGTTGTATCATTTCAGTGATGATACAGAATATAAAAAAGCTATTGACTGACAAATTATATTGATGGAGAATTTTTTCTTTTTGGAAGGTAGTCTAAAGTAGTATATTGCTGATTCAACATTTAATGCTTATTGCTTTCTGTGTTCCATTTTCTTTATGTAGTATAGCCAATAATTACTCGGGAAGAAAAACTCATTTAAGATATCATGGGGTATTGTTTCTATCTACAAACATCTTCAGGCCATCAGAGTTGTGTGTGAATAATTATGCTTTTATAGAAATAAAAGCCTATTAATCTTGCCACATGTCATAATATGGGACACATAGTAAGATAAGAAAAGTTTGTTGATTCATCAAGAGGCTTGTAACATATTGTAACATAAAATAATTTCCTGTTTATTTATATAAGTCATTTCTTTGTGTTGTGATATATCTAAATTTTACTATACAATGACTTGACTTTTTTTTTAATGTCCTGAAAGTTTACTTTGTAGCTAAGGAGTCTCCTGAAGGCTGTCCTCATTCTTCCAGGATTTCCCAGTGTTCTAGACCAATACTGCTCATGGGAATTCCCCTATTAAACAATGAGTTCCTTGATAGGAGAGATGTTTGGGATTTGGGATGCAAAGCATGTAACTTCACAGAATCCCAGAATTTTGAGAAGGAATCTCTGGGGCCATCTAATTCAAACAATATGTGAACAAGAAACCCCAATCTTTTCAATCATGGCTTCAAATTGGTCTATAATTCTCTCTCTCAAAATTAATACTCATGCTGATAGTTTTACAGGACCGTGCCGTATTCTTTTTTTTTTTTTTTTTTGCTCTGGAGGGCAATTTGGGTTAAGTGACTTGCCCAAAGTCACATGGCTAGTTTTTGTGTTAAGTGTCTGAGGCTGGATTTGAACTGAGGTAACTCCTGACTCCAGGGCAGTGCTCTATTCACTGCATCACCTAGCTGCCCCTATGCCATACTCTTTTACTTGCCTTTGAATTCATCTTCTAAGTACATTTTTTGTTTATTCACTTATTTTGTTTGTTTTTGGAGGCGGTTTTCAAACGTTTTATTCACTCTTTTGGATGTATTATAAATAAATGTTTCCACTATGGAAAAGAATGGTATAAATGCAGTAAATGTGAGTATCAATGTGCTTGCTGAAGACACCTTCAAGAGGGTAAAAACTTAAAAAAACAATCTGGAGACTGGAATCTAGTTCTTTATATAAAGCCACCTATTAAAAAAAATAAATTAAAGAAAAAAAAAAAACTAAAGAAAATAAAAGGAAAGAAGGCAAGGCCCACTAGATGATTTATTTCAGTAACAGTCCTGGGCCTTGGTGGCCTTCTCGAGAGCCTTTGGCCTCTCAGGCTCTTTTGGCTGCCTTCCTTCTCCTTCACTTAGGACTTCCAAGACTTCTCTACCACTTTTTCTGTGGCTCTTCCTTCGTCAGCTCCTGCTCTTTTCTCTTTCTTCTGTCTCATTCCTGCATTCTTCCAATTTTGCCTCACACTTCTGGGCATTTCTGCATTTCGTAATCGAATTGCCAGCAGCTAAGGCTTGGGATTTTCATCAGCATAGCCAACCTGTGTGTTCAAACACCGGGCCCTGTCCCTGCCCGAGTTGGGATTTTACAGTGATTTGCCCACATCTTCAGTCTTGTTCCTTCTCATGAAGAGGCGACTAGTCCCTTTCTCCTTGTGTTTCAACAGCTTCCCTTAATCTTTCTATTCTAGAAGGTCATTCTCAGATGTAAATTAGAAAAGCTTGGCCTGAATCTTAAAGAGCTCTTTTTTATCTTCTTCAAGAGTCTTAATCTTTCTCTGAAATAGACACTATGGGTTCTAAGTGCAGATCTTGGTTCGAGTCTGTGGAAGTGTCCTGCTAATCAGGACCTTCCTTGGCGGCAGCCGTCAGAACGGACAATTTGCAGTGTTTCAGTGGCACTGGGTCCAGTCCGATCTGGTCTGGTCAGTACCCCCTCTGGCTCCGGTGCCTCTTCGCCTGGCTTTTACCTCAGCTCAGCCCCACTGCGACCCTGGCCACTTGACCCTGGCCGAAGCGGGGAAGCACTCCTCAAAATATGTTTTTTAAAAATCTAAATTGGTTAGTAAATTCCCTGTGCAGCCACATCCATCTCCTCAGCTAAGTGCTGTTTTATTTTGTTTTTCTTTATTTTTCAATATACGTAACAGAATAGCTTTCTTATTCATCATCTTTTTTGTTCTTTGCATATTGAAAAACTTATTTGCTGATGATTATCTAATTTCGATTAAAAGATTAAAATCAAAAAGGAAAGAAATGCATCTAGGATTCAATTAATGCGAATAATGAATTCTATGAAGTGGTCACATATATCTGAATTAATTCTACTTGAAGTTTTAATAACATAAAATAAGGTAATTGTTCCCAGCCCAATGAAAATATATAGTGCAAATTAAACTAATTCAATTACTTCTCCAGAAACAATGTTTGCACTGATTGGGACCTAGCTGACTTTCCCATTAATCCTGTGCAGACTTCTGTACAATTTTGTGGCCTAAATTCCCCACTTAATATTATTCTAGGGGCGGCTAGGTGGTGCAGTGAGTAGAGTACCGGCCCTGGAGTCAGAAGGACCTGAGTTCGTATCCGGCCTCAGACACTTAACACACACAAACAAAAACCTAGCCGTGTGACCTTGGGCAAGTTACTTAACCCCAACTGCCGTCCAAAAAGCAAAAAAAAAAAAAAAAAATTATTCTGAAGGCTTTGGAATTTGTTACTCCCAAATCAAGGATCTATGTTATATTTTACCCAGCTTGCCTTTACTTCTCTGTTCTCTCTAAATATCCACTCTAAATAGAGTGGAGATTTAGGTTCTCCTTCCCCCTCCCCCACTTCTCATTCTTTCCACTCTAGTAACATATTCCTCCCTGTCAGTGGAAGTCATATCTAGAATACTGAATCTCATGGTCTCTTCCACCTTTTAAGAGATAAAATTATCATTAAGGCAAACAAAAGAAGTTAATAGCTTCATATGTTTTTGGCAGAGAAAGATTCAACAGATGTCTGGATAATTGAAGTTCTCCATTGCCATTATGTCAGGCACCTTTGCCAAGATTATAATGCCATTTTTCTGTCCAAGTACTTTGTATGACAAAAATCGCTTTTGTTTCTCCCTTATATCATCTTTATCCAAATGCCCCCCCAATTCCCATATACAGGGTCATATTCCAGCCAAAGGATTTATAACAATGTCTCAATGATACTTGTTAGGTCAAACTGACTTCTTTACATTAGGACCTATAGTTCATCATGTTTGTTCCTATATATTAGGCACTTGAGTATAGAAGACATTTGAAGCCATGTTTTTCCTTATTTAATTTTTTTAGGTACTCTTTTTTTGTGTTTTGTCATATGTGAATATCTGGGTATATGAGCAATTAGTATCTTTTCATAGTTGTGACTTTTTCTTATATTCAAATTGTTTTCTTCCTCCTACATTTTTATATTTAAAGTAATTTTGATGTCCTTTGCAGGGGAATAGTAAACATATTCTTTACAATCTTTGTTATTAACAACCCATTCCAGGATAAGAGCCTGTCTTTCTTTTATCTTAAGCCTCTAAATCCCATTCTCAGACAATAGCTTTTTAGTTGTTCCTTGTTCCTTTCTTAAATCAATTTTTCTCTTCTGTATCCCTGGTCTTCTCTGTATAATAGTGAGGCAACCTTTTGTTTTCAGTTTCTTGCCCAACACAGTCATATTTAGCAAGACATGAAAGGTTCCTTCTCGAACTACCATTTATGCCCTCATAAATCAAAAAGAATGGGTAATAGTCACCTATTTCTAACAGTTTCAGTAGCATTTCTGTTGTGTCATTGATATTTGCCCCAGGAACACAATAGACCTCTCTATTGTTATCACCAAGTCGGCAAATATCTGACTCTGTGGAGTGGAGAATTACCAGCCACCATTACTTTTCTGTTCTTTTTCTGACCTGTACTGAATATTTTTCTTTACAGCTTCTGTGTTTTTATTTTATCAATTCCCGGGAGATGTACAATTGCTTCCTCTGCAAAGCATCTACCTCCTTTGTCTTCTTAAAGATGCTCAAAAAAAAAAAAGATGCTCAAATTTCTTTTTCTCATGCACAGATATATACTTTTACTTTCCTTTCCCTTTTCCTTTGAGTTGCATCCTTCAAGTCTTCAATCTCTTGACCTAGAGTAACTTTTTTCCTCTCCCATATTAGATACTTTTTACTTCACTCAAGCCCTATTTCAATTGTTTGTATAGGAACACTTGTTTGTTCCTTATAATCTCCTATGTGGAGAGATGTTAAGCCTTTTCACTTTCTCCAGTAGAAGAAAGAGCAGACAAGATTGAAAACTATAATAGCAGTTACTTCTGTGTAGCATATATGCAAGGGATAGGGGAATCTATTGAAATTGTTCTTTCAATAGTATAGGATAAATTTAGCAATATCAGTTAGCATGTTCTTTGCAAGTTGTATTTTTAGACAGTTACCTAAAGTCGAGGAAGTTTAAAGGACTTGTCTGTGGTAAAAGTCAGTATTTCAGAGGCAACACTTAAATATATCTTCCTAGTTTCATAGCCAACTCCCTACTGACTATGCTGCCTCACTCATATAGTGCAATTCATGGAAAAATTCTGCCTTCTTTCCTTATTAATTGTGATTCCAAGCATTGTATTTTGAGCTAGCTTTTTTAAAACCCTTAACAACTTGCTATCCACATCTAACTTCCTTTACTTTATAACAACAATTTTTAAAGCATTATTTTATTTTTTGGTAAATAGTATTTTATTTTTTCCAACTACATGCAAAGATGTTTTCAATATTCACTTTTTATAAGATTTTGAGCTTCAAATTTTTTCTCCTCCCTCACATCCCCCCTCCCCAAGACAACAAAGAAAAATCTGACATAGGCTATGTGTGCAATCATATAGACATATTTTCACATTAGTCATGTTCACAGCAATTTTCTTAAGGTGAAAGATGAATTGAGAAGTTTAATTTTGATAATACTGAGAAAGGAAGAAAAATAAATAGACTAAACACAGGAATCAATGGTTTCTTCAGTAGAATCACTCTATTGCATACTCTCACCTTGGCCATTTATTCTAGCTTAATCTCTCCTCATGGACACCTCATTAAGCAGTTGGGACACAAGGTATTTGAGAGCTTATTTTTGGCTCCATTATATATCTAGTGAAGAGGTTCCCAACAAGAAATAACAAGTGAATCCTAGCATTAAGTGAAGGGTATAATGTGCTCTAAGTTTGATAAAGTGTGTTTGAATATATGTTTGCAATGTGGAACATTCTCAGTGACTATTAAACATACTTGTGATGTATACAGCAAGTAAACTATATGGTAAAGGCTCAAAAACATTCTCTCTTTGTTCTGATTGAAAAATAATCTAATAGGGGCGGCTAGGTGGCGCAGTGAGTAGAGTGCCGGCCCTGGAGTCAGAAGGACCTGAGTTCGGATCCGGCCTCAGACACTTAACCCACACAAACAAAAACCTAGCCGTGTGACCTTGGGCAAGTTACTTAACCCCAATTGCTTTAAAAAAAAAAGAAAAGAAAAATAATCTAATATATGTAATCAGCAATAAAACTAGAGCAATGCCTTTTCATCTCTGTGGGTGTCTTTAGGAGGCAGAAAAAACAATGATAATCCCTAATGTCCTAGGAGGGTATTGCTTATATTGTCCATTTACTCTTACATCAGCTATGTATATATGATGCTCATTGGATGATGCACGGTCCCAAAGCATCTAAAGTTCCAGCTACATATGTGGAAATTATTACCATAATATCTGCCTTGACTCTTGGGATCTTCCCTATATTTGGATCTAAACTATAAGGATTTTGCTAATAATGATAATTATCTAACAAGCATAATCTGTGTGAGAAGATTTAAGTTTTCATGAGCTGAAAGAGCAGGAAATGCATTTGCAGTGATATAATAGTTTAATAAGGTGATGATTTTTATTTTGTTTTTCTTAAAGGTAGAGGCTGCAATATGAGTCTCATGCAACAGGATAGTAAAATTCACAATGATTGCAATGATGAGGAAATATAGTTTAGTGGAATAATCACTGCTGAAAGCAGATTTCCATTTTCATCTCTATGTTAACCTTGTCTTCATTTTCTAAAAGTCCAGAATGAGGAAAAACAAGAACAGTGGATTAAACAAAAAACAAATCCTACCACCAGAAGTGTCTCACCTTCTTACATATGTGATGTGAGTGTAAGCAAAACCTTTGGGATCAATCTCTCAACACCACTTGGTCTTGTGGGTTCCCTGAAGTCAACCACTTCCTTCAGGATTCAATGAAGAACTTTGAGTGACCTTGGGGAAGGGGTTCTTGAACTCTCATGATCCCCCAAATATGGGCTTCCCATGTATTATCAGATAATATCAACTGTGCAGTCAGACAATGAGCTTTTAGAATTATTTATTATTACAATATTATAATAATAAAAACATTACAAAACAACCAGAGTACATACTTTTTCACAAGTACATTTAGATTACATAAGAAAATGAGCTGAAGCTTAGATAACACTTATGACTGGGCACTATTTTGTTTGGCATGGATGTAAAATCCTAATTCTTATTTCCTTTTGAAATTTCCAAAGTTTTTCTCTGGTCCACAGGAAGTGGGAGAAGAGTTAAGTAATTTTAACTCTTAATCATCAAGTAATTCTCTTTTAGTAACTTGCTGAAGCTGTTGTACCATAAGATTAGCTCATGATTATAATTCCCAGGTCTGAAATAGTTTGCTGCTTCTTTTTTTTCTTTTTCTTTTAAATCTAAGTCCCTCTCTTTAACCAATCCAAATACAGTTGTTGTTGTTTTTTTATGTTTGTACCTAGAATACACATTTGATTGAATATTTGTGTAACCTAAACAAAGATATAGTCTCACTTTATAAAAGTATCAGGTTGCAGAATATTTGGTTAATTACCTTAAGTGTGGTTCAATTTAGTGGTTGCTTCATTTTACCAGGTTGTGTTTGTCCTTCATTTTCAAAGAGGATCATGACATCAGGGAAAGACGAAATGACTTGCAGTTGATTTTTATTTTAGTGAGGGAGGGCTGTGCAAGGTCACCAATCTTATTTTCTTCTCCAGAGTCATCTGGATCCAGGGTCCAGATATTCATCAGGATGATTCCAACCTTATACTGCTACAGTAAATTTATTTTTCTTTGTGTTTTGTTTTGTTATTCTCATTCTCTGTCTTCAAAATCATTTCACAAAATTTATTTCTTCATCTCTCTCCAAATCTACTTCATTTTATTTGAAAAGAAATTGATAGTTATATTTACATCTTTTTATTTAAGAAATCTCATTAAAAACTATCTTATGGAAATGAAACATTCATTGAAAGTATTACACTGTGATTTTGACATATAATAAACTATTGGTGTTACAACTAGTACTTAAGATTTGAGTGATGGCACAGCACTGGCAGGGTTTCAAAAAAAAAATCCATAATTGGATAGGGACCATGAGCTATGGGGGAAAATTGTCTCCTTCCATGGCTACAAGTTAGCAAAGACATTACCAATTAAAAATATTTGAAAAGAATAAAGATGAATTTGCTTCAGAACTGAAACATGAAGAAAGAATAAAAATTAGTAGCAGTGATTCCAGGTACACAGGGATGATACTACTCCTGCTTTGTGGTATGTTTTTCCCTTCCAGGAAAGAGATTTGAGTGAGTTGCCAAAATAGGTAACGTGAAAGGAAAAAGGAGGGAGATGACATATGTTTTCTAGGCCCTTTCAAAAACATGGTCTTGTCCTTTTGGCTATGTATATGCAAATATACGAGAAGGGAGATATTATAATTATCTAGGGTATGAGCACAGTTCAGCAAGGTATCCCCCCAAATGTTACCATGGCAAGACTGTATGCCATAGTAGAGCTGGTGGCAACAGTGGAGAGAAAAATCTCCACATAGTTCTGGGACAAAACAAAGCAGAGGAGTAAGCATCTCTCATATCACCTTGGAAGAACTGAAAACTTACAGGTCCCTAGAAGTATCTCTGAAAATAGCTGCACAAACCCCGGAAACTTGGGACAGTATACCCTCCACAACAGAAGGAGAGAACCACCTTAACAAAAAGTTGAAAAGTCCAGTAATTGGCTGGGGAAATGAACAAACAATGGGGAAAAAAGCCTCAGACTATAGAAACTTACTTTGGTGGCAAGGAAGATCAAAACACACAGAACACAACAAAGTTAAAACTCCTACATCCAAAGCCTCCGAGATAAATATTAATTGGTCTCAGCACAAGCAAGAGCTCAAAAACGATTTTGAAAATCAAGTAGAGGAAAAATTGTGGAAAAAAATGACAGTGATGCAAGAAAATCATGAAAAATGAGTCAACAGCTTGCTAAAGGAGACCCAAAAAATACTGAAGAAAATAACACCTTAAAAATAGACTAGACCAAATGGCAAAACAAGTCCGAAAAGTCAATGAGGAGTAGGATGTCTTACAAAGCAGAATTGGTCAAATGGAAAAGGAAATCCAGAAACTCCGTGTTCTTATGTATAACTGGAAAATAAGATACACAGGTATGGGGTATAGAAATCTATCTTACCTTACAAGAATATAAAAGGGGAAGGGAATAAGAGAAGGGAGAACAGATTAAGGGAAGGGGTAATAATGAGCAAAACACTTTTGGGGAGGGACAGGATGAAAGGAGAGAGAATAGAATAAGCACAAGTAGGGAAGGAGAGAAATAGAGTAAACAATAATAACTAGAGAAAAAAAAGTGAAATAGTAACTAGTAAATAGTGAAAAAATGCAAGTAAATTTCTCTGATAAAGGGTTCATTTCTCTAACATATAGACAATTGTGTCAAATTTACAAAAATAAGATCCATTACCTAATAGATAAATGATCAAAAGATATAATCCATTATCAGATGAAGTAATTAAAGTTATCTATCTAGCCATTTAAAAAATTCTAACACCATTGATTGGAGGAATGCAAGTTATAGTTAAAAGTTTGAGATTCTACCTCATCCCTTTTAGATTAGGTAATAGTACAGAAAAGTAAATGACAAATGTTGGAGCAGATGTGGGAAAAAATGAGACATTAATGTGCTATTGTTGGAGGTGTGAATTGATTAAACCATTCTATAGAGCAATTTGGAAGTATGCCCAAAGAATTATAAAACCATGCATACCCTTTGCAATAATATTACCACTACTAGGCCTATATTACAACAAAGATTAAAAAAGGGAAAAGGACCTGCATGTGCAAAAATATTTATGGCAGCTCTTTTCTGGGGGATAAAGAATTAGAAATTGAGAGAATGAACATCAATTGGGGAATGGCTGAAAAAGTTGTCATATTTAATTCTAATGGAATACTATTGTACAATAAGAAATTATGAAGAAGATGCTCTAAGAAAAACCTAGAAACACATGGATTAATGAAATGCACTGGGTACAAAGTAACAGCAATATTGTAAGATGATCAATTGTAAATGACTTAACTATTCTCAGCAATACTATGATCCATGACAGCTCTTAAGGACTTAGGGTGAAAAAAGCTATCCTTCCCTAGAGAGAGCTGATGTTGTCTGAGTAGAGATTGAAGCAACTTTTTTTCTTAACTTTGTATTTCTTGAGGGTTTTTTTGTCTATATTTCCTTTCACAACATGACTATTATGGATATGTTTTGCATGACTACATACATATAAATTTTATGGAATTGCTTGGCTTCTTGAGGGGTTGGGGATGAGAAGAATGGAGAGAATCTGGATTTCAAAGTTTTAAAAACAAATGTTAAAATTGTTTTTACATTTAGCTGAGGAAAAATCAAATACAAAGAAAAAATTTTAAAAAAGCAAAAAAAAAAAAAAAGACCCTTGGTTTCAAATGAAATGCCAACTTTCTCCACCCAGAGAAGCATACTTTGTGAGGAACAATGACAAGGAACCTGAGCTGTTGAAATCAAGCCACTATGAATTTATGGTATAAATTGATAAAAAAAACAATAACATTATTGGATAATGAAAAAAGAAGTAATAGTACAGCACCACTACCATTAGCAGCAGGAATAACACTAATTTAGAAACAGGTATAACACCAATACGACATTCAAAGCACCCACAGTGGCTATGAATATGCTAGTGTAGTTGTAAATTACAAAATGTAACAGACTCTTAACATAGAAGGCAGAAGCAAAACATTCATTCAAATACCAGAGAGCCAAATCTCCAAACCAGAAAGCCATCATAGCAAACAAGGAGTTGGTACATATAACCAAAGCAGCAAAATCCAACATTCCCAAGCCTTCCCTCCATCAGGGCTTAAAAAAAAAAATGCCCCATCAAGCAAAAATGGCCCTCTCTCACTCAAAGTACCTGCTCAGTCTACTTGCTGCTTGTTCCCAGCTGTTCTGGCTCTCTCTCCTGTTCCTTCCTGCTCCACACTTCATGTTTCACCCTTTCTATAAGCTCCTCCCCCCTACCCACCATGGGCTCCATGTGATAACATTTGGCCTATTAAGGGGCAGGGATCTTCAAATTAGCCTTACCATGACAGCAGGAAAAAAGATCAACCACCATAAGAATGAATAGGAGAAGGAGAATAACAAGGAGTTAGAGAAGGAAGAGGAGTTGAGTAAGGGGAAAACGAGGAGAAAAAGAGAGAATAGGAAGAGGTCAAGTAACATTCAAGACTTTTCTCCAAGAAATTTTCAAAAAAGAAGCAACTTAGTTCTAAAGTTTATGAAGTGAGATAATATTTGTCAAAAGCAGTTAAAATAATTCCAGACACATAGTAGTTTCTATATAAATGCTTATTCCTGGAACTTTGTCTCCAGAGAAAATTGAAGGGGAATAGAAAGAAGTACTCATTTTTTTCTCAAGTGTATATGGCACTTTCACAAAATCTGACCATGAATTAAGTCATAAAACCATGAACAAATGCAGAAAAACAGAAATATTAATTGTTCCTTTGACCATAATATAATAAAATTATATTTAATAAAAGTCCTTTGAAGCAAAATTTAAAAATTAATTGGAAACAAAATAAGCTCATTTGTTTTTATTTTCAGTTCCAGAATCTCTCCCCTCTTCACATTTCCCCCAATCTACTGAGAAAGGAAGAAATATAAAACCCATTATGAATATGATGTCATACCGAATAAATTTCCACTTTACCTTGTTACATAAACAAAATAAAAGTAAAAAATGTGCTTCAATTCAATTCAATGAAATGCTGCAGTCTGAGTCCATCAGCTCTCAGTCTGGAGGTGGATAATATGTTTCATATGAGTCATTTAGAACTGTGGTGTGCTGCATTGTTCAGAGTTAATAAGCCATTCACAATTGATTATCTTTTCAGTATTGATGTTACTATGTAAATTATTCTCATGGTTCTGCTCACTTTATATCAGTTCATATATCTTCTCAGGTTATTTTGAAGCCATCTCCTTCATTATATTCCATTGCATTTATATAGCATAGATTATTCAGATATCACCCAACTGATGGGCATTCCCTCAGTATCCAATTCTTTGCCACCAGAAAAAGAGCTGCTATAAATATTTTATACATATATGTAGAAAGGTCCATTCCCTTTTGCTTTGATCTCTTTGGTGTACAGACCTAATAGCAGAATTTGCGGGTCAAAGGGTATACACAATTTAATAGCTTTTAGGGCAGAGTTCCCAAATTGCTTTCCAGAATGCTGGACTATTTCACACTTCACCAACTGTGTATTAGTTTACCTATTTTATCACATTTTCTCCAGTATTTGTGACTTTCTTTTCTGTCATAGGAATCGAGGTGCTATTTGAGGTAGGTGCCTTAGATTTGTTTTAATTTGCATTTCTCTAATTATTAATGATTTAGAACATTTTATATGACCAATTTGATTACTTTCTCTGAAAAAAATGTTATTCATATCCATTGATAATCTATCAATTGGGGAATAACTCATTTTTATAAATTTCTCTCAATTCTCTATTTATCTCACAAAATGAGACCTTTATCAAAAAAATTTGCCAGATTGTTTTTCTGTTTCATGCTTTCTTCGAATTTTAGCTGAAATGTATTTGTTTGTATACAACCTTTTAAGTAGAATACAAATTATTTATTTGGCCTCCAATGAAACTCTATATTTCTTATTTCATCACAAATTCTTCCTCTAATCATAGATCTGATGGGTACATTCTACCACGTTCCATTAATTTGTTTATGATATAACAATATCTAAGTCATGTACCTATTTTGACCATATCTTGGTATATGACGTGAGTTCCTGGCCTCTGCCAGATTACTTTCCAGTTTTGCCAGAAGTTTTTGTCAGATAGTAAGTCTTTACCCATAATAGCTAGCATCCTGGTTTTTAAAAATCAAACAATATATTACTCTCTTCATTTGCTTCTGTATATTATGTCCTTAATCTTATCAATTGATACACCACTTTATTTATTAACCAGCACTAAATTATTTTTATTATTACAGATTTGTCATATACTTTGAGATGTTCTACTGCAATATCACTTTCCATATTTTTTATAATTTCCTTAATATTGTTGACTTTTTGTTCCTACAAATGAATTCTATCATTATTATTCTAGCTCCATAAAGAAATGTTTCAAGAGATTTTGGGGGGCATGACACTGAATAAGTAAATTAAGTTAGGTACAAGTGTCATTTTCACCATATTGGCTCAGCCTATCTATGAGCTATTTATATTTCTCATATTATTTGTCTGTCCTTATTTGTGTGAAGAACATTTTGTAATTATGTTCATATAGTTCCTGTATGTCTTGGCAGGTAGATTCCCAATTATCTTGTACTATGTAAGTCATTTGTTATATTGGTATATTACTAGAATTTTGTTATAACATCATCTATCTATATATCTATCTAGCTATACTCTTTTTGGTACAATTTTATTTAAAATTTTGAATCAATATTTCCTTCTCTGTTTAGATCTCCCTGGTTTAGATATCAAGAAAATATTTGTGGGGGTGGAGCCAAGATGGCAGCATAGAAGCAGGAAAACTCCATAAGCTTCCCCAATAACCACCTCAAATACCTATAAAACATGACTCTAAACAAATATGAGAGCTGTAGACCTCACAAAGTGATGGAGAGAAACAAATCTCCCACTGAAGGCAGCCTGGCAAACGGACAGGAAGGGTCCATTGCAGAATTCTGGGAGCTGAGCCCAGCCCCATGTGACCCCACTGACTTAGCCCCAACTAGCAGCAGCTATAGCAGACTGTAGGAGAGTAGATCACAAGCAACTATGGCAGTTTCCAGAAATAAAGTGGTGGAGGTGTGGCAGCCCTGCAGCTGCCTCCATGTATCTGCTTCAGAGCTCCTGCCCTGCATATCATAGCAGGGCCAAGCGAACATTCAGAAGGCAATGGCTTTTGCTTTAACCTGCATGGATATGGATTGTGGAATTATGTGGTGGTTCTGAGGTGTGTGATCAATGAGCCAGAGGTTGTGGGGGCTGCAAAGATAGCAGCCTCCTAATAGCTCTGGCAGCTGTGAAAAACCCTAGCAATTTGGAACAAAGCTTTCCCCTCTGTAAGCAGAGTTCTAATGTGGCAAAGAGCTCAAAAGTCAAGTAATTGAGTGGCAACATGAGTAAGCAAAGGAAGTAAAGCAAACAAAGAAATCCAACTTTAGATTCCTTTTTGGGGGACAAAAAGGATCAAAATGTTGAATGGAAGGAAGACAACCAAGTCAGAAATCTTGCACCAAAAGCTTCCAAGAAAAATATGAACTTGTTATAAGCCATGGAGGAGCAAGAGAATGATTTTGAAAATCAGGTAAGAGAAGTGAAAGAAAAATTGGGAAGATAAATGAGAATGATGCAAGAAAATCATGAAAAGAGAGTTAGAAACCTGACTGAAGAAAATAGCACCTTAAAAATAGATTAATTTAAATGGCAAAAGAGGCCCATACACACACACACACACACACACACGTATACACACATATATGTCTATATAAGAGGGTATATGTATGAATGAATACATTTTTGAGTGTGTGTATATATGTGTACAGGTATATATAGACAGAGGCAAAGGATCAATTGAATGGGAAGGGATGATATTTAAAAGGTGAAATTGGGAGGTGAGAGAGAAATATAATTAGAGGAGATGGGGAGAGAAAGACTGGGGCAAATTATCTCATATAGAAGAGGCAAGGGGTAACTGTTACAATGGAGGGGAAGAACAGCAAGGCAAAAGGGAATGATTCAACCTTACTCTCATTGAATTTGGCTTAGGGAGAAAATGACATACACATTGGGTATTTTGCCCTAAAGGAGAGTATGGGGGAAGGAGATGAAAGTGGGGATGATGGAGGGGAGAGAAGGCTGGGGGGATGGTGCACACAGTTTTATATATACATACATACATACATATATATAATATATATATAATATATATATATATATATATACACAATATGATAATAATATCATATTCCGGGCCCTTCAATCCCTCAGTGTAGAAGCAGCCAGTTCCTCTGGTATTCTGATTGTGTTTCCACAATAATCAAATTGTTTCTTCCTGGCTGCTTTTAATATTCTCTCCTTGATCTGGGAATTCCGGAACCTGGCTATAATATTCCTAGGAGATTTCTTTTTGCGATCTTTTTCAGGAGGTGATCAATTAATTCTTTCAACTTCTATTTGGGTCAGTTTTCCTTGAGAGTTTCTTGGAGGATGATTTCTAGGTTCTTTCTTTGATCATGGCTTTCAGGTAGTCCAATAATTTTTAAATTATCTCTCCTGGATGTATTTTCCAGGTCAGTAGTTTCTCTTATGTGATATTGCCTCCTATTCTTTCATTTGTTTGGATATGTTTAACAGCATCTTGATTTCTCATAAAGTCACTAGGTTAAATTTGCTCCATTCTAAATCTGAAGGAATGAGTCTCCTCAGTGAGCTTTTGAGATTCTTTTTCCATCTGGCAAATATGGCTTTTTAAGGCATTCCTCCCTCATTGCCTTTTTGAGCCTGTTTTGCCATTTGAGTTAGTCTTTTTGTTTTCCAAAGCTTTATTAACTTCTGGTTTATATCATTCATTTCTGCCAGATTTTGAGTTACAATTTTTCCCCTACCAACACCCCCAGAATTGCAGCCCCACAGGATATCCTCTCATCCAATCCACTCTCTCCCATATCTTCTTCCATGCCACCTTTGACTTTTCCAGTAGGGCAAGGTGAATCTCTGTGCCCCAATGCCTGTATACCTTATTTCCCAATTATATATAAAATAGTATTAATAATAGTATTTATATATTTTTAAAACATTTGATTTAAAGACTTTAATTCCAGATTCATTCCCTTCCTCACTTTTCACCCACTCTTACTGGGAAGATAAGCAATTCAGTATATGTTGTACATGTATAGCTGTGCAAAATATTACCACAGTAGAAATATTGTAAAAAGACTGAGTATATTTCCCTCCCCCCTATCCCAACTCCCACTTGATCTATTCCCTACTTTGATCCTGTCCCTCTTCAAAAATTGGTGCTTCCAACTTCCCTCTGCCCCCAGCCTGCCCTCCCCTCCATCATCCCTCCCCTATATTTCTTCCCCCCCACCCACTCTCCTGCAGGGTGAGACACCCCATCCAGTATGTATGTCATTCTCTCCCTGAGCCAAATTAAATGAGAATAAGGTTTTACCTTTTTGCTTTCTTGTTCTTCCCCTCCATTGTAACCATTTCATTTTTGCTTGCCTCTTCTATATGAGAGAGTTTACCCCATTCTGTCTCTCCCCATCCCATCCTGTCACATTATCTCTTACCTCTCAAATTCACCCCTTAAGTATCATCCCTTCCTACTAAATTTGACCTGTGCTCTCTGTCTGTGTATACCTGGAAACATATATATATATATACACATTCACATATGTATTCATATGCCCATATACCCTTCTTCAACTATTTTTATACTGAAAAAAGTTTCATCAGTTACAATTATTGTTTTTCCATATAGTAATGTCAATAGTTCAACTTTGATAAGTTCTTTATGATTTCTTTTCCCTGTTTGCCTTCTCAAGCATCTCCTGCTTCTTGAGTCTGAATGTCAAAATTTTTATTCAACTCTGGTTTTGTCCTCAATAATGCTTGAAACTTCTCTATTCCACTGAATAATCATATTTTCCCCGGAAACAAGGTACTCAGTTTTCCTGGGTAGGTGATTCTTGGTTTTAATCCCAGCTCCTTTGCCCTCTGGAATATCATATTCCATGCCCTTTGATCGCTCACTGTAGAAACTGCCTGATCCTATGTTATTCTGATTGTGTTTCCACAATATTGAAATTGTTTCTTCCTGGCTGCTTGTAATATTTTCTTCTTGATCTGGGAATTCTGGAAGTTAGTCTATTTTTCAAGGTGTTATTTTCCTCATTTAAACTGTTGACTCTCATTTCATACTTTTCTTGCATCTTTCTCATTTCTCTTCCTATTGTGCCTTCTATTCTTTCATTTGTTTGGATCTGCTTAATAGCATCTTGATGTCTCATAAAGTCACTAGCTTCCATTTGTTCCAGTCTAATTCTGAAGGAATGATTCTCCTCAGTGAGCTTTTGAGATACTTTTTCCATTTGGCAAATTAAGCTTTTTAAGGCATTCATCTCCTCATTGCCTTTTTGAGCCTCTTTTGCCATTTGATTTAGTCTATTTTTTAGAGTGTTATTTTGCTCAGTCTGGCTGTTGACTCTCATTTCATACTTTTCTTGGATCTTTCTCATTTGTCTTCCTAATTTTTCCCCCACTTCTCTTTTCTGCTTCTTAAAATCCTCTATGACCTGTAACTAGCTTGTATTTTCATTTGGGGCTTTTGGTGCAGGTGTTCTGACCTCCCAGTCATTCTCCTGTTCCATGCTTCGATCCTCTTTGCTCCCCAAATAGGTGTCTAATGTTGAATTTTTCTGTTTATTTTGTTTCCTTTGCCTAGGCATGTTGCCACTCAATTACTTGACTTTTGAGCTTTTTGCCACAGTAGGACTCTGCCACCAAACAGGAAAGCTTCATTCACAAAGGCTGGGGTTTTCTCAGCTGCTGGAGGTATTAGTTTGGTGCCCTCTCTGAAGTGTTCACATGCTCTGGCAAGCTGGTCACATACCCCAGGACGTCCACCCTAGACCACAAACCAGATCCAAGAAGGTTAAAGCAAGAACAATTACCCTTCAGACTGGTCACCTGGCCCCCCACAGTCCACACGCCAGGAGCTGAAGCTACAACTTGGCACTGGCTGTGCAGTGGTGTCTCAGGGGCTTCTCATCTTTGGGGCAGAAGCCGATGCTCTCCCTCCTACTCATCCCAAATTCCACAGTGCATTGACCTCTCACTTTGTCCTTGGCATCTATGCGTTAATAATTCTGGAAACAGCCACAACTGCTGGTGTTCTGGAGTCCCTCTAGCTGTTGTTTGGTCAGGCCTGCCCTGGGGCTAAAACTTCTGGCTCACACATGCCTGGGTTTGGCTCCCAGAGTGCTCTGCTGGCCTCTTCCTGCTAGGCTGCCAGGCTGTTGTCAGCAGGATGTTCATGTTATTTTGTGGGTTCTATAGCTCCAAAGCATCTCCTTTTACATGGATTGGGGAATGTGGAAGATGGAGCTGAGTGGAAGTCCTGTTTCTACTCCACCATCTTGACTCCATCCCCTTCATGGAGCCTTTTTTAAACATGATAAATAGTATCAAAGAGCAGGCATAATCTGTAAAAGTGATAAACCGTAAGTCTTCCCAATAAGAATGAGGTGGAGTGAGGATGTCCATCACCACCATTGTTATTCAACATTGTACCAGAAATGCTAGCTATAACTATGACAAGAAAAAGGAAATTGAGAAATGAAAATAGGTAATAAGGAAACAAATCTATCATACTTTGCAGATGATATAATGGTATACTTAGAGAACTCTAAATAATTAACTTAAAAACTAGCTGAAACAATAACTTTACCAAGGTTGCAGGATATAAAATAGATGCATTTCCATATATACCAGGAAGGGATAAAAAGCAAAATGTCATTTACAATAACTGCAGACAATATAAAATATTAAGGGATCTACCTGCCAAGACAAAACCAGGTACTATGTGAACATAACTGCAAAACACTTCAGAAAGATAGATCCAAACAATTGAAGAAATATTAATAGCTCATGTGTTTGCTATGTCAGTATAATAAAATGAAAATGTTACCTCAATTTATTTGTTCACTGCCATGTCAATCAAATTAACAAGGAATTGTTTTATAGTGCTTGAAAAATAGAAGCAAAATTAATCTAGAAAAACAAAAAATCAAGAGTATTAAACCCATCGATGAAAAAGATACCTGTGTAGGAAGGCAGCATAGAAGGTTTTTGGTGTGAGGGGGGAGTCAATAGTTGTATCTGGCTCTATATGACCACATTTGTTATTTTTGGTTTGTTTGGTTTTTTTTTTTTTGGCAAAGATACATGAGTGTTTTGCCATTTCATTCTTCAGCTTATTTAGGCAGATGAGGAAGCTGAATTAAAATGGCTTGCTAAGGTCACACAGCTTCAAATGTGTGAGGCTAGATTTGAATTGCAGTCCTCCTGACTATCCATTGTGGCACCTATCCTAGCACTACCGAATTTCAAACCGTATTTCCAAGTGGTAATCTTCAGAAAAATCTTTTGCTAAGTAATGAGGTGGTGGAGCAGTGGAATATATTAAGTACACAATACATAGTAACAGATAATAATGGTTATTTAATTTTTGATAAACCCAAGATCCAAGTTTCTGAAGCAAGAACTTATGACTTGACAAAAATTACTTTGAAATTGGGGCAAAAACATGGCTCAGAGTATAGAGTGCTGGGGTCTGGAGTCAGGAAGTCATTTTCTTGATTTTGAATCTATTCTAAGGCTCTTATTAACTATGTAACCTTGGAAAAGTCACTTAAGCCTGCTTGCATGTTTCCTTATATGTAAAATGAACTGGAGAAGGAAGTGGCAAAGCACTCCAATCTCTTTGCCAAGAAAATCCCCCATGATATCATAGAAAGTTAGACCTGAAAACAACTGAACAATATCAGCAAACTGGGAAAATTGGAAAGTGTTTCACAGTAACCAGGCATAGACCAATATCTCACAATTTATCTCAAGACAAGATTAAAATAGGTGCATGATTTACACATAAACGTTGATATCATAAACAAATTAGAAGAACATGGAAAATATTACCTGTCATATCTATGCATAAAGGAAGTGTTCATACCAAACAAGAAATAGAGAGTATCACTGTAAGTAAAATAGATAATTTTGATTATATGAAATTATAAAGATTTTACATGGAGAAAAACCAAAACAGCCAAATATAGAATTAAAACAGGAAATTATTGGAAAATATTTACATTGTTTCTTTGATAAAGGTTTCATATCTCTAAAATATAGTGAATTCAGTCAAATATATAAATATTAGAGACATTTCCACAATTGATAAATTGTCAAAATAAATGTACCAAAACATGTATAAAGCCTCCTTTTTGTTGTCACAAGAAATTGGAAATGAAAGTTTTCGCATTAATTAGAGAATGGTTTAGCAAGTTGTGGTATATGTCTGTGATTGAATATTATTGTGTTATATGAGGGGGCCTGATTTAAGGGGAAAAAATCTGGGAAGATATATGAACCTATGGAAAGTGTAGTGAACAGAATAAGGAAAATATGTACACAGTAGTAGCAATATTGTGATGAGGATCAACTGTAAATGATTTGATTACTGTAATCATGACAGAAATTGAAGTCACTTACAGAGGAATCCTGAGGAAAAAATGGCATCCTTGTAGAAAGAGAACTGATGAGGGCAAATTGAAGTATACTTTCTTCCACTCTCTTTTTCCTCCTTTCCTTTCCTTTCCTTTCCTTTCCTTTCCTTTCCTTTCCTTTCCTTTCCTTTCCTTTCCTTTCCTTTCCTTTCCTTTCCTTTCCTTTCCTTTCCTTTCCTTTCCTTTCCTTTCTTTCCTTTCCTTTCCTTTCCTTTCCTTTCCTTTCCTTTCCTTTCCTTTCCTTTCCTTTCCTTTCCTTTCCTCTCCTTTCCTTTCCTTTCCTTTCCTTTCCTTTCCTTTCCTTTCCTTTCCTTTCCTTTCCTTTCCTTTCCTTTCCTTTCCTTTTCTTTCCTTTCCTTTCCTTTCCTTTCCTTTCCTTTCCTTTCCTTTCCTTCCCTTCCCTTTTTCCTTTCCTTTCCTTTCCTTTCCTTTCCTTTCCTTTCCTTTCCTTTCCTTTCCTTTCCTTTCCTTTCCTTTCCTTTCCTTTCCTTTCCTTTTTTTAAAATGGTTAATATGGCAACATGCTTGCTAACTTTGTAGTTCAAATTTGTCATATTGTTCACCTTCTCAATAGTTGGGGATGAGGCTGGAGGGAAGAAGAGTTTGGAATTCAAACTAAAAATGTTAAATAAAGTGTAATCAATAAAAGGAATTAAATGTTCTTTCAATTTTTGGTAGACTTTGCTTATAAATTCATCTAGTTTTTGAAAATTTTCTTAGAAATGATTTTAGAAGTTCTTTTAGAGCTTGTTCAAATTATCTTTTTTCTAAGACAGAGTAATTCAAGTATATTATTTATTGTTCTCTTAATCTAGGCTATTTTTATTTTCAGATTGGTCCTGAACCTATTTTGCCGTTTAATCAATTCTTATTTTAAAAACTTTTCTTCAGTTTTTTTAATCTCTCTTACTATGTTAGTATCTTTTAATAGTTTTCTTGCATAACTTTCTTTTCCCAGTTTTTTTTCTTCTACTCTTCTTATTTGGTTTTTACAATCATAGTTTAACTTTATCTCTTTCTTTAATTATTTTAGTAATTCTTGTTGGTTTTATGTCTAATCTGCATTTTTGTTTGTAAATGTTTTCATTTACAGATATCTTTGTATCTTGAACTTTCCTGTTACAATAAATAATAGTAGATTTTTAGGGTGAGGCTACTTATTACTTATGTCTCTGACTGAATTTTTGACTTTTGACATTATATTAATTTAGATTTCTGTTCATCCCTGAAGTGGGAGAATGTCTGGCTTCATCTTCTATCTTTTTTGTCCTTTTTGTACTTTCACAACTTACCCTGGTTACCTCTGGAAAGAGCTATTCATTGCCTTCCTTGTCTGCAAATACTTCATCTGGTTCAGGAATGTTGGTTTGTTTGCACTTGTGTTTCCTTAAAATGCTGCTTGACCCAGTCATAGTTAGCCCCTGGGTAAGATTCTGCAGTTTCAGGGAAATAAGTGCTGGCTCCCCTTTGCTTTTGGTCTCCTACCCTCATTTATTTCATTGCACATTTATGTGCAGGACTGGTTAGAACTAAGTTAAAACTCAAATTAGAAAGGTTAGAACCAATGTTGGAGAATATGTGGGAAAGTTAAAACACTAATTCTTTATTGGTGGAACTGTGAACTGATCCAACCTTTCTGTAGAGTAATTTGGAACTATGCCCAAAGGGCAATTAAAATGTGCATACCCTTTGACCTAGCAGTACCACTTCTAGGGCTGTATCCCAAAGAGATCATAAAAATGGGAAAAGGATCCACATGTATAAAAATATTTATAGCAGTTCTTTTGGTGGTGGCCAAAACTGGAAATTGAGGGGATGCCCATCAACTGGGGCATGGATGATGTAAGGGTTGTGGGATTTAAAGATCTTCCATGCCCCATTGGACTTGCGGACATAGCAGGAAGGGGAGGGGCAAGAGGAAGCGGAAGAAAAGCTAGAGTTCCGGTGGGGACTGGCAGTGGCCACGACAGCAGCAGCAGCAGTAGCAGCAGCAGCAATAGCAGCAGCAGCCAAGGTAGAGGTGGAGGCACAAACTCCTTTTTGAGCCAGCCACAATTTCTGCTAAGGACTCTTGTTGGGGACTGCCAGGGACCAGAACTGCGGACTCTTGTTGGGGACTGCCAGGGACCAGAACTGCGGGGGGCCGGAGCTGTTGTGAGCACGTTTCCTGGACGCTGAGCAGTTGCTGTGAGTGGGGAGAGAAGTACCTTTGCCTGAGGTAGCCTGTTCTGTTTTGAAGGCTTAAGAATGGGATGGTTTACTGTTAACTACTTGTGCCAATTGCATAACTACCCTGATGGCTTTGACTTTCTGGTTTTGGGACTCAGTTATTTGGTATTTTAATAAATTCTCTGGCTTTATTCCCCATATAGAGAGACTGATATATTTTGTGATTAATAACCACATAAGCCTATTTATAATTGCTATAGGTTTAGTGAATATTGCATTGTTAATACAGATGAACAAGTTGTGGTATATAAATGTAATAGAATACTATTTTTCTATAAGAAATGATAAATACGCAGACTTTAGAAAAACCTGGAAAGACTTATATGAACTGATGCTGAGTGAAGTGAGCACAACCAGGAGAACATTGTACACAGTAAAAGCAACAGTGTTTGAAGACTGATTTTAATAGATTTAGCCCTTCTCAGTAATGCAGTGACCTAAAACAATTCCCAAAGACTCATGGTGGAAAATACCATCCACATCCAGAGAAAGAACTATGGAATTGGAATGCAGAGGGAAGCAGACTATTTTCTTTTTTATTTTGTTTTGTTTTGTTTCTCATGGTTTCTCCCACTCACTTTTGTACAGCACAACTATAATGTAAAAATGTGTTTATTTGGAAGGCATATGTACAGCTATATCAGATTGCATGGTGTCTTGGGGAGGGAGGAGTAGAAAATTTAAACCTTATGGAAGTGAATGTTGCGAAAATGGAAACTAAATTAATTAACTAATAAAAAAGAAAAGAAAAAAGGAAAGATTAGAATTGCATTCAGGGGTGGCTAGGTGGTGCAGTGAATAGAGCACTGGCCCTGGAGTCAGGAGAACCTGAGTTCAAATCTGGCCTCAGACACTTGACATAATTGCTAGGGGTGTGAGTTTGGGCAAGTCACTTAACCCAATTGCCCTCCCCAAACAAAAACAAAATCAAAAACAAAACAACAACAACAGAAAGAATTGAGTTTCCACTATATTTGTGGGCTAAGAATCACATACTTATGGTTCCTGAGTTTATCCACTGCTCTTTATATGGCAAAGCTCCTTTTCTCATTCAGTTGCAACTATTCCTCCCTGACCTTAAATTGTGACCTTAAACTAGGAAAATGCTCAACGGAGCTGCCAGATGGCACCAGTTCCTATCCCCAGTGTAAGTATAAGGATTCTCTGTGATCAAATTCTGCCCAGGCATTCCGTTCCCTTACCATCCTAGACAGCCTGGAAGTTCCACATTGCCATTGCATTGCCACTACCCTAGGCTGCTGTTGATTCTGTTATGATATTGCTGCTGCACTGAGCTCCTGGTAACCCTCCATCTATTGTCCACAGACCTCTTTTTTCTCTCTCCCTGAACTTCTTTGGGTAAGAAAAATAACTGACTATGACTTATTTGGCTTTTGCAATCAGAATTTTGCCTTATTGGGGCGGCTAAGTGGCACAATGAACAGAGCACCAGCCCTGGAGTCAGGGGGACCTGGGTCCACATCTGGCCTCATACACTTAACAAAACCAGCCATGTGACCTCGAAAAGTCACATAGCCCCAATTGCTGTCCATTCCCACACTCCAAAAAGTAGCAAAAGAAAAAAAGAAGAGGATTCTGTCTTATCTAAGGGAAGATGTGAATGAGCTAAGGCAAAGCTCCTTTCTTTCATTTTACCTTTACCTTTTGACTCTGCTTCCTTGCAAAGTAGACTTTCAACCCAAATAAGTTAAATCTAAAAATTGGTTAGGTCAAAGAAAAATTAATAGAAATAATAATTTCATTAAAGATAATGACAACATGGGTGGCTAGGTGGTGCAGTAAGTAGAGCGTTGGCCCTGGAGTCAGAAGGACCCGAGTTCAGATCCGGCCTCAGACACTTAACACACACAAACAAAAACCTAGCCGTGTGACCTGGGGTAAGCTACTTAACCCCAAATGCCCTCCAAAAAAAAAAAAAATAATGACAACAGTGATACAACAAACTGCATTTTCAAGGCTGCAGCTAAAGCAATATTTAGAAGATAATTTATGTTTCTGAAAAGTTCTATCATTAAAAGAAAGAAAGAGGGGCAGTATATGGTGCAGTGAATAGAGTACTGGCTCTGGAGTCAGGAGGACCTCAGAGTTCAAATCCTGGTTTAGATACTTAACACCTATTAGCTGTGTGACCTCAGGCAAGTCACTTAACTACAATTGCCCTGGCTTCCCCCCCTCCAAAAAACCGAAAGAAAGAAAGAAAGAAGGAAAGAAAGAAAGAAAGAAAGAAAGAAAGAAAGAAAGAAAGAAAGAAAGGAAGGAAGAAAGAAAGAAAGAGATCAATGAGTCATGTCTGCAACTAAACAAAGAAAAAAGAAACTTAAACAACTAAAACCTTCAATTAAAGATCAACATAGAAATCTTAAAAACCAAAGGAAAAATCAACAAAAATGAAAGTTAAAAAAGAATAATAAGTACAACTAGGAAATTTTCCAAAAAAAAAAATGATATTAGGTAATTTGATTTTTAAAAAGAAGAAAAAAAATTAGCAAGAACATTTTTTAAAGTGAATTCTAGGGGTGGTTAAGTGGCACAGTGAATAGAGCACTGGCCCTGGAGTCAGGAGGACCTGAGTTCAAATCCGGCCTCAGACATTTACACACACACACACACACACACACACACACACACACACACACACACACACACACACAAACTAGCCATGTGACCTTGGGCATGTCACTTAACCCCAATTGCCCTGCCTTTCCCCTCCAAAAAGCAAAAAAAAAAAAGTGATTCAAAACCAAGGAAAGGGAATTAGATGCAGTGATTAGGAGCTAATTTTCTCAACTATCTACAAATAAAACTGACAAACTAAATGAAATGGATGAACATTTACAAAAATATAAATTGCCCACCTTAAGAGAAAAAAATTAGAATACTTAAATATCCTTTTCTTAGAAAAAAGAAAGTAAATAGGCCATAAATAAATTCTCAAAGAAAAAAAAAGCAGAAACAGATTTATTTATAAGTGAAATCTAACTAATATTTTTTTCTTTGTTAATTTTTTTTTCTTTACTAATTTTTTTGTTTACTTTTAGTTAACAGGAGTCAGTTCCACAATTCCTTGAGTTTCAAATTTTCTCACCCTCCCTCCCCTTGCCCCCTCATGGTGGACTAACATTAAATATCAGATCGGCAAATACTTTCACATTAAACATTAGTTAGGTTATAAAGAAGGATTGGATCAGATGGAATGAACAATGGGAAAAATGAAACAAAACAAAACCAGAAAAAGAAAGACAGCAGGGAGTTTGTTTCAATCTGCATTCAAACTCTGTTCTTTCTAGCTCTTTCTCTGAATGTAGACATCAGTCTTCATCATGAGTCTTTTGGAGTTGACTTATAACCCTGCATTGCTGAGAAGAGTTCAGTCTATCAGTGTTGATCATCACACATATATAGTGTTTGTAATTGTGTACAAAGTTTCTTCTGGTTCTGCTCTTCTCACTCAGCATTGGCTCATATAAGCCTCTCCAGGTAAAAATGAAGACTGCTCCTCGTTCCTTATGGCACAATAGTATTCCATTACATAAATATACCACAACTTGTTTAGCCATTCCCCAGTTGATGGGCATCCCCATAATTTCCAATTCTTTGCCACCACAAAAAGAGCTGTTATAAATATTTTTGTACATATGGTTCTTCCTCCTACTTCTATGATCTCTTTGGCATATAACCCTAGAAGTGGTAGTGCTGGATGAAAAGGTATGAAATTATTTATAGCCCTTTGGGTATAGTTCCAGATTGCTCTACAGAATGTTTGAATCAGTTCACAACTCCACCAGCAATTCATTAGTGTTCCAATTTTTCCACATCCTCTCCAGGATTTGTCATTTTCCTGTTTTGTCTTCTTAGCCAATTTGACCATCTATCAAATATTTTCAAAATCTAATACTATATGAATTTGAAAATAATTAGGTGGAGGAATTTATAGGGGTTAAAAAGAAGGGGGTTTTGGGGCGGCTAGGTGGCGCAGTGAGTAGAGCATCAGCCCTGGTGTCAGAAGGACCTGAGTTCAAATCCTGCCTCATACACTTAATGCACAAACAAACAAAAACCTAGCCATATGACCTTGGGCAAGTTACTTAACCCCAATTGCCCTCCAAAAAAAAAAAAAGAAGGGGGTTTTTCAATAAGACAAATATGGTCATGACACCTAAATTACAAAGTGCCAAAAGAGAGGAAGAAAGCCACATGAATTTCCCTAAAAATATTAATGCAAAAAAAAAAAAAGAAAAAGAATACTAGCAATGAGACTATAGCTATATGTCACAAATGTCTATACTCTGACCAGGCTGGATTTGTACCAGGCATTCAGTGATGGTTCAATAATAAACAAACTACAAATATAATTAACCCTATTAATTTCAAAAGAAAGATTATTTAAATTGATGAAGAGAAAGCTTTTAAAAAGCATAATATCTATTACTTTACAATTTTTAACAATAGAAAGTATACCATATATTACTGGTAATATGTGGAGATGTAAAATCCATAAAATTACCTCTCCCTGGATATGAAAGTTAATTTATTCTGTGCTTCACTAATTTATTTGTGATATCATTTATTCATTGTGAGTTTCTCTTGGAATGTGCTTAATTTCTGTCAGTCTTTCTTGTTTCCCACAAAAATAATATCAAATAGTGAGTTTTATTTTAGTAACAGGAGTGTGCTTTTATTTGACCCTATGTTATTTTGTTTATTTGCTTCTGAGTGTTATATACCTAATCTTTTCCTTCACAAATCTTTTGATGATTATGGTTTCATAGAGTAGTGTGAAATATTATACTTATAGGCCTTTTTTTCAAATCTTTTTGTTATTAACTTGAACATTTTTTACCCTTTATGTTTTCTACGAATGTCACTCGATGTTCTAGCTCAATCAATTAATTCTTTGGTAATGTGATTGCTGTCACACTAATAAATTTAGACAGTATTATTCTTTTGATTATATTGCTATGGTCTCCCTAAGCTCAATTAAGACTTCTTTAATTATTTAGGTCTGTATTTATTTCTCTTAGCATATTTTGTAGTTGGATTCATATAGTGGTTTGATATGTTATGGTAGATGGGCTCCCAAATGTTCTATAACTTCTAAAGTTATTTTAAATATTTTAGATTTTAATTTTCTGTCTCTTCCTTTGAATTTTATTGGTAATACATAGGCATCTACTCCTTCTTCCCCCAACACACTATTATAGTTATACCCTCTATTTCTTCCTCCAATTTGATTAATTTTTCCTTTAAGTATTTACATGCTGGAGATTTCAAATTCAATTATTTTTCCACATGTATTTAAATACAAAATAATTCAAATTCCATGGGGGGAAGGGGTGCTGCAGTGAATAGAGCACCAGCCCTGGAGTCAGGGGAAAGTGAGTTCAAATCCAGCCTTAGACACTTAACACTTACTAGCTGTGTGACGTTGGGCAAGTCAGTTAACACCAATTGCCCTGCCTTCCCGATTCCAAAAAGCAAAAGAAAAAAAAGGCTATTCAAATTTTGGACTACTCTACTGTTAGGAAGCTTCTATAACAAATTTAACTATATTTCTTTGTAACTTCAACCCATTGATCCTGATTTCAGCTTCCGGGGTCAAAGAGAATTAGGATAGTCCTAGTTTGTTGTTGGATACTTTCGCGGAGCCTTCTGGATGCCAGGTGGCGCGGAGCGCCGAGCAGAACAAAGCACGCGGGGCAACTCCGACTTTATTTTCTGCTCTTCTACATATATAGCCTATCCTATGCAAGCACTTTCCATTTTGGCTCTTGGCCAATTACAACACCTTTTGCCTTTTAAGGTCAAGCACACCTTAACCCCTGGGACTCTTATCTCCAGATTTCTACCCAGAGCAAGGATATTCCTTGTGGACCTGGATGTGTGTCACTCCTTAGAACAAGGCGGGGTCAGCTGGGGGCCTAGCAGTCCCTCAAGTGCCTAGAGGGTTAATGGGGGCGAGAGGCCTTGCCATCATCGCCTAAGCCCAGAGGCAGTGCCATCTTGGTCCAGGGACGTCTCAAGGGCACTGAGGTAAATCCGAGTTGGTTCTCCCACACGAGTTCATCAGAAGAGTACTTCATATACTTTCATATCCTAATATTCCCTAATATCCTCCCTGAGTCATCTTTTCTTTGCTAAACAGCATCACTTCTTTCAGACTATCTTATCTAACATGAAAACAAGGCCCTTCACCTTTTTGGTCACTTCCTTCTAGATACCTTCTAGTTTACCAACATTCATCCTAAAATGGAGCAATAAGAAGTGAACATCATATTCTATGAGTACCTGACAAGAATAGAGTGGATTGGTACTGTCACCCCTGCAATTCATTCATTACTGTTCAAAAATCTTTTGTTAAGTATATATTATGCATTAAGCATAGTGCTAAATTCTGATGATATAATAACAAAAAGAAGATAATCCTTAGCCTAAAGGAGCTCACATTCTATTGGTATACTGCACAATTATGCCTTTCTAATGTTTGAGAATATTACATTACTTTCTCATTGGTTACTACTGTTGACTCATACTGTTTGCAGTCCAGTAAAATCTCCAATATTTTCCCCAAATGAACTGATGTCTAGTCACACTTCCTTCATCTGTACTTGTGAATTTGATTTTTAAAAGCCAAATGTAGTCTTTATATTTGTTCCTATTATATATAATCTTATTAGATTCAGAGCAGTGTTGTAGCCTGTCAGAATCTTTGAGGGATGTTGATACTGTCATCCCCTATGTTAATGCACCTTCTCAGATTCGTGTCATCCACAGTTTCAATAAATATTCCAGGCATGCTTATACTAAAGTATCTGTCAAGAATCTTACACAGAGCTGAAGATATTTTAGAATTAGTTCCATCAATCTGATGATCATTTTTAATGAAATTATTTCTGAAATATTCAATCCTGCCTTGCTCAGATACACATTCTAACAGTGTCCCTTGCTCTGAAGCAAGTGCCATGTCTGCTCTTTGCATGTAAGTCTTGTAGTGGCCTTGGGCCAGAAGTCATAAACTGTGATCTGGAAGGAAATATTTCTTTATTCTTGCACTGGAAAAATTAAAGTAGCACAGCTCCTACTGACATATGATGGTAACACGATATAATAATGCATAGGAATAAATCCATTTGAGTGTATCTGACTGATAGCAATAAATATCTTCCTCTAAAATATGATTCAAGCTTTTTAACTCCTATTTCCCAAATGGTGAAAGATATTAAAAATGGAACTTTTCCATACTGTTTATCTTACACTCATTTGAGAAACATTTATTAAGTATGCTGTCTAAAGAGACTGATGTGATGCAGAGTGAACTCACCAACCAATTTAGATTTTATAAAGAAATTCATATAAAATGGAAACAAGCACCGGTGATGGATGGTATAACAAAAATATAGCATAGTCTTATAAGATTTGTGCTAAAAGTATTAAAGAACAGAATCAACTAAGACTAGACTGGAATGATCAGTACAGCATAGAGGATTTCATTTTTATTGTTATTTGTTTTATTAGAGAAAAATAGGAAGATCAAAGAAGAATTAGGACCATTGCTTAAGGTGTAGATGAAGATGGCAATTCCTCCTCCTCTTCCCCCAAGAATAATGATCATTTTGAACTAGGAAAGAGAGAAAATAACTCAAACTGAGTTAATAATGACTTAAAATTGATGACTTCAAGTTGCCTTACTCAGATTACCTCCATTCCATTGTAAAGAGACTATGGGCAGGTTATATTGCTAAGCCACTCTCAGTGATATTTAAAAACTGATGAAATATAAGAAAGAGTTATCCACATAGTAGAATGCCAGGTCCTTGAGGAAAATAACTGTTGTACCTTTGAATTTTTATACCAAGAAACTGGTGCAGTGCTTGGAATATATTAGTTAATAAATGCTTATTGTTTGTTTGATTGCTTTATGAAAATACGTGACCCTTTTAAAATTTAAGACACTAGCTTTGTTACAGGAAACAGGAAAGTATTGGAGTCTATGAGTTTGACTTCATAAACTGGAAAATATTCTAGAATTTACTAAAGTGATATTTAGCAAATATTTTAAAGGAGAGCAGAGATAAAATTAAAGTTTTTATGGTTTCACCATAAAAAGGTCATTAAAGAATGGCATCTTTACATGAGTGGATGCTTATATATATATATAGTTGATCTAGGTTTTAACAGATAATTTGATGAAATTTCTAATACTATTTTTTTATGGAAAAGTCAGTAAGCAAACAAGCTCATACTCCAATGGGAGAGAAAATGGAGATATATGGGCAAAAATATAATACAATTAAGTGGATTTAAATAGATTACATGACTCTTCTCAAAGAATAGTCATTAGTTAATTGAAATCAACTTAGAAAATTCTGGTAGTTCAGTTGATAGAGGACTAAGCCTGGAATCAGGAAGATTTGAAATCAGATCTGTCTTTGGGTTCCTATTTTTATGTCCTTGGCAAACCATTTTGCCTCTGTTTGCTTCACTTTCTTCATCTGTAAAATGGGGGTAGAAGTAGCTACCTTGCAGGATTGTTAGGAGTTTGAAATGAAATATTATTAGTAAAAATCTCTTAGTTTAGTGGCTGGCACAAAGTGTTACATAAATGCATATTCCCTTTATCAGCTTTTTGTCCAAGGGATCAAAATTTGGCTCTTTTTTTTTTATTTCTATTAGCGAATTGCAAAAAGGTTCAGATAGCTTGCTTACGAAAAATCGAAGTTAGGAAATCTATCTAATGCATAAGATGGAGATGCACAACACACACACACACACACACACACACACACACACACAGAAGAACGCTACAGGTAGAACTTTGGGCAGAATCAAAGGAGAAATTTAATCAGTGTAATTTTGATGGATTGATGTTTCAAAGAAGCCGGTTTAGGCTTGACACAACTCGGTCAGTAAAGCAGCATTTTAATCATCAACTATGTGCAACATTTTTTTTGTTCTTAGAACTGTGGACAAAAAGAAAGTAAAAGTGAACAAAAACAAAAAGTTGAAATTCTCAAGGAGCTCATAGTCAACTGGGAAAAGCAATAGACAAATTACTATGCACAAACAAGATAAACTGGGGAAAGACACTAAGATTAAATAGGACTGAGAAAGGTTACTTGCAGAAGTTGGAACTTTAGCTGAGATAAAGAAAGTCAGAAAAACTAGAAAGCATATAAGAAAGTAGAGCATAGGGGCAGCTAGCTGGCCCAATGAATAGAGCAACATCCCTGGAGTCAGGAGGATCTGAGTTCAAATTTGGCCTCAGACATAACACAAAAACTAATCCTGTGGCCTTGGGCAAGACACTTAACCCCAATTGCCCTACTCTTCCCCCTCCAAAAGGCAAAAATTAAAATTAAAAAAAAAAAGTAAAGCATTACAGGTATTGGGCACAGCTAGACATCTTGGTAGAAATAGTAACTGCAACCACATGAACTAATGTGTTAACTAAAATTAAATAGCATGGAGAGAGAAGAGGAGAGGACTCAGGACAGAGCCCAGAAGGATTCTCTGGATTACTGAGTGTGGCATGGATAAAGATTCAGCAAAGGAAATGCTCAATGAGTGATCCAACAGGCCTTCATAAATTTTTTCTCCAAACTTATTAGGATTTATCATGGTGGGAACATTAACACTTGTACTGATAATAGTATTATGGCACTTTCCTGCAAGTGTGAGATGCATCATTATGAGCCTGTCATTAACTCATTTTGGAAGGCATACAAGTCTGCTGACTAGAGTAGATGTGTTTTCAAAATCTATGGCAGGGGCAGCTAGGTGGGGAAGTGAATAGAGCACTGACCCTGAAGTGAGGAGGACCTCAGTTCAAATCTGACCTCAGATACTTGACACTTAACTAGCTGTGTGACCATAGGCAAGTCACTTAACCCTAATTGCCTTGCCTTTCCCCCACAACAAGGACAACAAAAAAACCCTATGCCAGCTTCACGGTCTTCCTTATTACTGAGGTCATTCCAGAAAAATATGTATACAACTTCGACATCTATATATTTTCAGGCAGTAGGGAAATAGAGAGTAGAAAAGGAATGATTGAAGAGTAGTGAGAGAATACCAATAATGGGGGCATGGCATGGTAGAAATCTTTTGGACATGATGGACTGGGATAGGGTGAACTCATAAAAAAGGAATTTGCTGAATGAGATGAGAAAAGGAACATAGGAAAGGAAGCTTTCAGGTGAGAAAATGGAGGGAAGGGGGATCTTGGGATATTTGAAGGAAGACAAAGACTTTTGGAAAAAAAAAAACACTGTGGTGAATGGGACAGTTTTGAATAGGGTGATGTAAAAATGATAGCCTTGATGCAGTGAGGATTAATTTGAGATTATTTAACAAGAACTTGTAGACTTAGTATGGTTTTGTGACTTTCTTTAGCTTCATTCAGTAGCACATAGTAGGAACAAAGGTCAAGTATGGTGAAAGCAAACCAAGATTGGAATGTGGCAGTCAGCTCTTAAATAAGATAAAGAGTCAAGGGACTTGAGAAAAGAGGATATGTCAAAGTTGAACTGGAACACAAGATTTTCAAGATTGAAAGAGAGTTTCCAATATATGTAATGACCTGGAAAAGAACTGAGAGGTGGAATGACTGATGGTCACAGTAAGACAAATCAAAAAGGATTTGAATGTACAAGGCAGAAAGAGAAGTAGAATGGCAACAGATTATGACCATAAAAAGGAATTTCAAAGGTCATGAACATAAATATGTTGTGGGTGATGGTGAGGTAATATCTCTGTGTAGCTGTGGTGGGGTAACGGAATAGATCATGAGAACTGAATAAATTGAGAATAAAGAAGGGTAGAATGTTTGAGGGAGCATAAACACATGTGTTGAAGCCCTCTAATAAAAGGGCAGGCTCTGGAGAAAGATAATACCCTCTAGGTCTGTAGACAACATTTGCCAGTTTCTAAACTGGGTAATAAACATGGATTGAATGAGCCTCAAAAGTGGAGAAGTTACTGCCATCCGGTGGTAGAGGGAGACATTGGAAGTAGCAGTGGGGAGCAAGGAGTAATTCAATTCCCTTGTCATAAGAAGTGATTCAGAAAGTATAAATTAGAAAGTGGAGGAAGCAAGAAAAGGAAAAAAGGTTTAAAATGAAATATAATTTATCACCAATGGAGCCAGAAAGTATAGCATAAGGGTTCTGTCATTAAAGTGAGTGGTTTGGGGGGAAGGGAGTTGTAGTATTGAGGGACATGGAGATAAGGTAATATAAGGAAAACCTTTTCAAGTATTAAAACTTGCTAAAAGTTTAATGTGTTGCCTTAGGAGGGGTGGGTTCCTTGCTATTAGAATACTTTAAACAAAGTTTGGATAATAATTAGTCCAGTATTTTGAGGAAGGCTTATTGTTCAGGGATAGGTTGCACTAGATGATTTCCAAACTTGCTCCAAATTCTGGCATTCTGTGGTTAACTTCCAAGTCAATTCACTTTGCATTTTATCTTTGCAAAGTTAAATAAGACAAATAAGGCAAGGGTCCTAGCCTCAGGGAGCTAAAAATCCTGTGTTTATAAGACAAATACAAAAGAGAATATAATAAATTCATAAATGAAGAAGACAGATCCAATCAATTGACAGATATTGGCATTTCTATCTCCAAAACATTTTGAATGTGTTCCCTTCCCTTCACAAATGCACCTACCATTCTAGGTTAAATCCACATCACTTTTTGCTTTAAATTATTGAAAAAGCCACTTAATTATTCTTTGGTTTCTTTTAAAATTTATTTAACATTTTATTTTCCCCAGTTACATGTAAAAATAATTTTAACATTTGATTTTAAAATTTTAGTTCCAAATTCTTCCCCATTTCCCCTCCTCACCAACCCTTATTGAGAAGGCAGGTAATTCAATATAGGTTATACATATGTAATCACACAAAATATTTCTCTAATAGTTAAGTTGTGAAATAAAATATAGACAAAAAAAAGAAAAATAAAGTAAAAATGTTTCAATCTGTATTCAGAGACCATCAGTTCTTTCTCTGGGTATGGATAGCATTTTTCATAGTAAGTCCTTCTGAATTGTCTTGCATCATTAAATTGCTGAGAATAGGTAAATAATTCATAGCTGATCATCTTACAATATTGTATAGTACTGTTACTTTATATATAGTATATTTCAATTTGCATGCTGATGCAAATGCGAGTCTTTTGAGGTTTTTCTGAGAGCATCCTGCTCATCATTTCTTATAGTACAATTGTATTCCATCATAATCATCTACCACAATTTGTTCAGACATTCCCCAATTGATAAACATCCCCTTAATTTCCATTTTTTGCACCCAGAAATAAGGTGCTATAAATATTTTTGCACATATAGGCCCTTTCCTTTTTTTCTGTTTTTTTTTTTTTAAGATCTTTTGGGATAAAAATATAGTAGTGACACTACTACATCACAGGTTAGCCATGCTTTTGTAGCCTTTAGGGTATAGTTTCAAATTGCTCTGCAAAATTGTTGAATGGGTTCACAGCTCCACTATCTCATTTTTCCCACATCCACTCTGATGTTTCTAATTTTCTTTTCTTTCCTAATAGTCAATATAAAGGTATGAGAATTGTTTTAACTTGAATTTCTCCAATCCATAGCAATTTAAGCAATTTTTTTTTCATATGGCTATAGATAGCTTTGATTACTTCATCTGAAAACTATTCATACCTTTTGATCATTTATCAATTGGGCAATGACTCTTATTTTCATGAATTTGACTCAGTTCTCAATATGTTTGTGAAATGAGGCCATTATCAGAAAAAAAAAAATGAAAAAAAAACTTGCTTCAAAATTTTTTTCACACTTAACTATTGTGTAATGGTAATGGGACTTGAAGATCTTCCGTGCCCCTTGTATTGGCAGGCTAGAGAGTGCTTGGCACTTGGTTTCAAGTTCATAATTGTGTCAAGTATTGAGACCCAGAACTTGTGAATCCCACAGTGGGATGAACTTGCTGAAGTGGCAGGAAAGGGTGGGGCAAGGAAGAGCTTTTGAGAATAGAACTGGTGGTGGCAGAACTTCTTCTGAGAGTCAGACTGTCTGCTGAGGACTTTTGCTAAGAAGTGCCAGGAACAAGAACTGCTGGGAGCGAGCAGTGTGGACACTGAGCAGCTACTGTGAGTAAGGAGAAGAGGATCTTTCCCTGAGGGGGCCTGTTTTGTTTTGAAGGCTTGGAAATGTTGGTGGTCATTGTATTAACTATGTGTACCAACTTTGTGGCTACTGTAATGACTTTCACTTCCTGGTTTTGGGATGTGGCTTTCTGGTATTTGAATAAAGGCTTTGTTTCTGTCCTCCATGTGGAGAGCCAGCTACATTTTGTGATTCTCAGCTACACCAGCATATTTATAGTCACTGTGGGCGTTGTGAATATTGCATTGTTGTTACATATTGTTAGCTGTATTTCCCTCCATGCAATTCCCCTCCTTGTTTATTCTATTTTCTCTCTCCTTTTAGCCTGCGCCATTTCAAAAGTGTTTTGCTTCTAACTATCTCCTCCCCCAATCTTCCCTCCCTTTAACCACCCTCCCCTTCTCTTTTCCTCCTACTTTACTGTAGGGTAAGATTGATGTCTATACCCAATTACGTTTCTATTATTACCTCTTTGAGCCACTTCTGATGACAGTAAGATTCATTCACTCCCCTTTCCCTACCTCCCTTGCACTGTAAAACCTTTTACTTGCCTCCTTTATATGATATAATTTATCCCATTTTACCTCTCCATTTGTCAAAGTATATTCCTCTCTCACTCCTTAATTTTATTTTTTAGATGTTATCCCTTCATATTCAACCCACACCTGTGCTCTCTACAAACACACACACACATATACATACATATACATCTGTGAATATATCCATATTCTTTCTAACTGCCTTAATAATTAGAAAGTTTTTATGAGTTAAAACATCATCTTCCCATGTTGGAATTTAAACGGTTTAAACTTATTAAGTCCCTTATGATTTCTATTTCCTGTTTACCTTTTTATTCTTCTCTTGAGTTTTGTATTCGAGAGCTCTGACTCATAGTAGAGATTTACTAAAAGATTGATTCATTACAAATCCACGAGATCAGGGGAGGGAGAGATCTCTATCTTCTGAAAGGAGCAGGAAAGGCTTCCTTTAGAAGTCATGTTTTTCTTTAAAGGATTCTTCCCATGTCATCAAACCAAATTGAATGTGAAGGACATCCCATCTGGAGAACATTGTTCACTCAGTTTTCTCAGTCTAACTCAGAATATCTTAAAACAAACCATATCACAAATGCACAAACATCCTAAGAATGTTAATCTTGTGTAAATATATGATTATTATATTTAGATTATTATTAATGTAAAATCAGTCAATGGTATTTATTAAGAGCTATTATCTTCCAGGTACTATGCTGGGCAAATCAGCACCTATGGTTTGTCAATATGTCATTTTAAATTATTATAATGGGCTAGATTCTCCAATCTCTTCCAAAGAATTACTTAGGGCTTTACGATAGGAGATTAAAGTATATTATTTGTTAGTGATAGCCTAATCTCTTTTCTTTATACTTCATAAACCACTGGTGACATATCTTGCAAGTCTTTCCAAAGGTTCATAAGCCTGGCTTCCTAGCAACATGAATTTATTAGTACAATATTAGAGTGTGATGCCAAAATCTCACTTACTCAGTAGACAACCTGCTTTCTCATTTCAAAATTGTTTGGTAAGCTGGATGAAGAGAATAGCTTCTTCACTCAACAGAGAAGTACACAGAATCAATTTTCCTTTTGAAAATATCCATCTGAACTAAGCAAATATTATTTAGTGCAACGTTTTATACTAAACTCTAAGTATATATTTGATTGAAGATATTAAGAATATCATATGATTTATCTGTCAGACGATAAAATGTTCCTTATAAATGAGCTTTCTAGATAAGTGAGGCTTAGTCCTTGAACTACAAAGACTTATTATATATAAGCATGTTTGCATGCATGCGTGCACACACATGCACACACACACGCACGCCCGCGCACACACACACACACACACCCCTTAAGAAATATTCCTAGAATATATGTCATAATATCTTGATATTTTTAACTGAATATATTAAATTTAATTTGAGCTTTCTTTAATGACTACAGGGTAATCTTTATCCTACATAAACTTTTCTGTCATTTAAAGTTCTTAATTTCAACAGCTCAGGAATTCTTCCTGATTCCTTTAAGATATTAATTTTTTCCTCTGTGAGTTTACCTTCTGCCTACCTTTATGTATCTTGTATTTACCTATAGATTTACATTTTGTAAGCTTGTAGAGGGCAGGAATTGTTTTTGCTTTTTCTTCTTATCATCAATGCTTAGTACAATGACTGGCACACAGTAAGAGTGTAATAAGTCCTTGTCACTTGATTGATGTTACATATTCCTTTGCACTGTAATACTGTGATGCCCTTAGAGAATATTGACTTGACTACTTTGTTCAACTTGATTTAATCTGTGTAGGAGACAACTGCTGAAGTAACTCCCTGTCAATGCAAATCAGTGAATCCTCCACACAGATATGCTCAGAGTTGCCTTGGATTCTGAAAGATTAAATAATCTCCCCAGGGTCAGAAAGGCAATCCATATCTGTCAGAAGAGGAATTCTAACCTAGGCCTTCCTGACTTTAAGGCCAACTATCTAACCATTATGATATAGAGCTTCTCACGGCTTATCTAAAATAGATAATTAAGTGTTTGTTAAATGAAAGTGTATACCGATACCCAAAGGACTACAAACTGCTATACTTCTTATGGTTTTTGTGTATTTTCTCTTTCCTTCCTTGCTGTTAGTCAATGAAAATCAAGCATGTAAGAAAATATCAAATATCTCTATATACTGATATCTCTGTAAGGCTTCTCTCAATTCCTCCATTTTTTTTAATACTAATGTATCTGTGCTATGTGATGAACACATTTATTAGAGTGATCATTAAACTGTATGTAAAAAAGTTCCAAATGAGGCTTGAGCAACATGCTTATGATGCAATTCTGTGGGTATTTTTATGCAATAAATCCCATCAAAACTGAATTTGAAATGCATTGGGGGCATTATTTTCTAGTGTCTTTGTATACATTTTCTATGTGTCTTGCAATAAAAATTGTCTAACGGAAAGGCAAAATTATCTTTAGAATGTATAGAGTTCTGAACTGAATATATGTAAATTTTCATTTCAATAATCACATGAATATATTTATGAGATTTTTGGTCTTTGTTTAACTTTGAACATAAAAGGCATACCATTTATTTCCACATGGGGGAAATTAATTCAGCAATAAAAATTAAAATTCTTAGATTTGAAATATATTGACATAAGCCATAAATACTGATCTAGGGGGCTTGGGATTATAGTCATCATCATCATCATCACATTTATCATCATCTCCATCATATTACAATCAGTCTCATCTTCCCCCTTCTCATAGCTATTATCTGAAATCGGTTTTGCCATACTAAATGGTTCATATGCTACCACCAGGGCAAATTAGCATTTCCTCTATAATTTTATAGTCTTGTAAAGTTGTGTGTTAACATTAAGGAGGTTGTTTCCCTTTAAAAAAGATCAATCTGAGCTAAGCTAATGTAATTTAGTGCATCATCTTATGTGATTTTGCACACATTTAACTGTAGCTATGTACAATCGGTCTATGTTGAATTTGCCTAGGTTTGCCAGGGTTACACAGTCATTATGTACCATCAAGCAGATCTTCCAGACAATGACTGGTGTCCATCTACTATGCCATTATGCCTCTCAGAATAAAGGAAGATATAGCAAATTTTAGGGTAAAAAATTAGTCCAACTATACATGAAAAACTACTACACAAACCAAATATTTTGAAATACTAACAGAATCCCCCTAACACTGAATAAATCATTTGTGCAGAATTTATTATTAAAAGTGAAAAGTCATGAAGAGGCTGTATACTCTGCCATATCAATGAAATAATAGACCTTATGAAGAATCAAAGAATATAATTTAGTATTTGAGAAGTGAAATATCCCTCACATCAAAATTTTTACACGGGAGAATCCACAACAATCTAAGGCTTTTGTGTCGTGTTTTCTGTGATTAATTGCAATTTCATTCTATGTTCTCCTCAAACTTTTGCAGGCCTAGATCTTTTCTTTTGAATCTGGGATTCTTTTCTTTTGAATCTGGGATTCTTTTCTTTCTCACAATTGCCCTAAAGTTTTGACTTACCTCTATGGCAAATGGAATTTTAGAATGAAATTTTTAAAAACTAACCTATCCAAATTAGTTGACAACATGGTAATACATAATAATTTTTATTATTACGCAACATCTGCAACTTTACAATTTTATTCATAAACAAGGTAGTCTGACAATCTATTTACAATTCATATCAATAGGCAAAGGAAACCCATGTTTCTGAAAGTCTTGCTGGAGTGATTTTAGATTCAAAAGAAGATTCTGTAGCTCTTCATTTGCTAGTTTTTCCATCACTCTCCTCAACATTTATAAATTGCATTCTTCCAAAATTCCATAGCTTCTACAAATGCAAAGAGCAGAAAAATGCACGTGTTACAACAATAGCTAGAGATACTGTTCAGCATTATAGTTAATAACTAGGCAGCGTTTGCATAGAAGCAATTCTGAATGCCTGGAGAGTTGATCCATAAGTATAGTTGTATCCTTGCTGCTGGGAATTAATTTTATTTCCCCTGCTACTAGAATGGCTTCCATTCTTTTGGGAAAATCTCTTAAGTGTCTACCATTTTCCCCAGTTATCATTTCCATTTATCTTGCATTGGAACTGTTATCATTCCACAGCCCTTGGGGCTATTTTGACTTCCAGGATATTAGTACCTGCCTTACTTTTTTTTCAAAAGAGCTTTAGTGTTGACAGTAGGTAGACAGAGTAGTGAAGTGGAGAGATCAGGTCACAGAGGCTGTGGTATTGAAGGAAAGGAATTTGTCTCTCCATGTAGTTAGATAGTATCATTGATTTTTCTCAGTGTCCCAGGCAGCATTGTTTCTCTTTCATCAAAAAGGTCTTAAACTGGACTTGGATAAAGCTCAGGCATTGAAAACAGGGGAGATCAGGTTTTCTCTGTCTTATGATCTCTATCTCATTCCTAAATATAATGGCATTCACATTAACAAGGAGGATTTTGAGGATTTCTTTTTCATTTTGAGTTTTAACCAGTGGCTGTACTTTTTGTTTCTTTTCCCAAGTTGCTTATCAGTTAATGAAAAAACTTCCTTGGGAACCCTAATAACAGTAAGGGGTTGGAAACAAAACTGTAAAAGCATTCCTAAAGTCAATTAGAGTGTCTTTTTTATTCATTCACTTATCATTCTCAGGTTTAAGGTCTAATAGGTCTAATACTCAAAGGTAGTCATCATAGGCAAATTAATGCTTGATTGAGGATCAATGTTTGTTGTTCAGTTGCGTCCAACTTTTTGTGACCCTGTTTGAGTTTTTCTTGGCAAAGATAAATGGAATTGTTTGTCATTTTCTTCTCCACTTCATGTTGTAGATGAGGAAACTGAGGAAAACAGGGTTAAGTGACTTGCCCAAGGTCACACAGTAAGTAAGTGTCTGAGACCATATTTAAACCCAGATGTTCCTGGCTCCAGACCCTACATTTTCTCCACTGTATCACCTAGGTCTAAATTCAAATTTTGGTTCTCTTTGATAAAATCAAGTAATCTCTCTGAAGTTCATTTCCTTCAAACTTTAAATTAGGAGGGACAACACTGATTTTGATGGGATTCTAGATTTAGAACTGAAAGGATTGTAAATGTCATGTAGAGCAATCCTTTCATTTATAGATGAGGAAATCTCAGAGAGACTAAATGACTTCCCCAAGGTCACCTGTTTAGCAAGTAGAAAAGCAAGTATTTTAATATAGGTACTCTAATTCTCTTACCAGTGGCCTTTCAACTCTACCAGGTTGCCTCCTAGCATTAGCTATTATAAAAAAAAGTGCTTTACCTGTACTCTCACATTTATTGTGTGTATATATATATACACACACACAATATATAATTATTGTAGGTCTTTGAATGTTATCAACAAATAAAGTACTAGGTATCTTTTGACCAATTAATATTATATCAATTTCTCCCTTCCTATTGAGGAGGTATGGGCTCCAGGAGCCCCCTTGAGCTCTCCTTGAGTCCTTGAGGTACAGGCCCTTGAACTCTGATTAAATCATCTCATTTGATGAGGCATTTGCAAGAGGCAAGACTGTTACTAGACTTCCCACCCTCTGTTACTAGACTTACTAGAATTTCCACTCTATCTACCCTTTAACTGGCCTAGCCCACCATTGTTTGTGGTCTCCAGGTGGCCTCTACAATTTCCCATGCTTAATCACTTATTGAAGTCATTAACTCCTCCTGAAGACCCTCCCCAACCTCCTCCCACAACCTTCTGTATAAGACCCCATCCTGTCTTCATGTTTGTGAGAGCACTATGGAAGAGTGAAAGTACCATAGAATAGTGAGAGCATCATAGAATGACCTACCACAGACTTACTCTGTATCTATTACAAGTGAACTTTTAATAAACTTTACTTTTCTCTGGCTGAGAGAAGACTTGAGTTGAATTCACTTGGCACCACCTGGCGTGTTGTGGTATTTTGGGGTCTCCAGAGCAACCCTAACCCTTTTGATGGGCACCCTCTTCACTACAACCCTAAAAAGTTCACAATGAGGGGCGGCTAGGTGGCGCAGTGAATAGAGCGCCGGCCCTGGAATCAGAAGGACCTGAGTTCGGAGCCAGCCTCCGACACTTAATCCATACAAACAAAAACCTAGCCTTGTAACCTTGGGCAAGTTACTTAACCCCAATTGCCCTAAAGGGGCGGCTAGGTGGCGCAGTGAGTAAGAGCGCCGCCGGCCTCGGAGTTGGGATGACCTGAGATCAGATCCGGCCTCAGAAAATGAGCACCCACGCATAAATAATGACTAGCCGTGTAACCTTGAGCAAGTTACTTAACCCCAATTGCTTTAAAAAAAAAAAAAGTTCACAATGGAACCACTGAATGCTTTTTAAAAATATACAACATAAAATCCCATTTCGAAGACACTATTTTGGCATCTCTAAGTTTTAGGACAATTGTTTATCAATTTAAGAGAAATTTGGATTGATCCTAATCCTGAGTATCCCTGGGTCATTTCATTAGGACTTACTTTGGGATCAATCAAAAGGACATGAGTTATATAATCTGTTTTATTTTTTAAAGGTCTCCCTCCCTAGCAGAAGCGGTGTGTAGGAAAAAGAACATTGGATAAGTAGGCAGAAAACCTAGGTTCAAGTCATGACTTCATTATTTGCTAGGTGTGGAAATGAATCATTTAGCTCAGAGAAGCCTCACTCTTTAATTTGTACTATTTTCCTCACAAAATTGTTGTTCAATCCAAAAAGCATTTACCGAATACTTACCATATGTGGAGGTGCTGTGCTTAGAATTACAGAGGAAAAAAAAATGAGTGTAAACAACTCCTAACCTCAAGTACTTACAGAGTATGTGGGAAATATAACTGTTAATCAGATAAGTAGATACACAATTGCTTTGAAAAAAACAAAAACAAAACCAGAAAAAAACCCCACTATTAATTGATGGTGTACAACCTCTGGGAAACCCCTTGAATTCTGATTGAATTTTCCCACTAGATGAGGCATTGCCTGAGGTCATAAATGTTTCATTATAGCTAGGCCAAAATCTCTTACTCTTACTATCCTAGACCTCCATTGTCCATCTACCTCCCACCCTTGATCCTTTCAAAATATCTATACTCAAATCTGTTACCCTTAAACTAGCCAAGTCCTCCATTGTCTGTCATCTCCAGGTAGTCTTCATCTATTTCTCACCCTAAATCTCATTACTGGAGTCTGACCTCATTTGGCTCTTGCTCAAGACCTTCCCCAAACTCCTCCTCTAGACCACCCCCTAGATCCCTCCCACAATCTTTCTGTATATAAGATGTGTCTTGCCTCTATCCAGGTGCCAAGAATTCAAACTAGCACAGACTGGTTCTTTGTCAGATTATTTTGGCGTACTTGTCAATACAAGCTTCATGTATACTTAGGCTCCTTCATCAGGACCAAGCAAGTTAGTATTTTGGAGTCTCAAACGCCCTTAATCTAAACCTTAAACCTCAACATTAATTAAGGGGATCAAGTAATTAAGAAAGACCTACCATAGGAGATAGCACTTGAACCTTGATGTGAATCAAGAATCCTAAGAGGCAGAGAAAATGGCAGAATATGGAACATTTTATGAATTTCCATGAGTAGATGAAATAATGACTGTGTAACTACTTTGTCATTCCAAAGCTCTATATAAATGTGTTATTGTTACTAAAACTGTAAAAAGGCCAGAATGAACCATCCCTATTTTGTTCCTAATGTTCTTTATGGGAAAAAAAAAGACAATTCCAAAATCATTTATTAAAAATCTACTTTGGTCTAGATAGTGCAGGTGTACACACAAAAACAAAACAGGGTTTATTTTCAATGAGTTTATATTCTATAGGTAATGCAGGTAGGAATATGGGGAGTGTGTTTTTCTTGCTTATTTTACAGTTATTCCTCTCCATGTCCAGGTTGGCCCAGTATGTCAGTGTGTCATCTCATGCTGTTGTATTTCTGTTAAGCTTGCTTGTCAAGGGGCATTGTGGTAGAATGTAATGCCTTGCCTACATTCCCTTGAGTTCTTGTTCTTTGTTCTTTTGGAATGCCTATTGTGGCATGCTCTAGTGATTTCCAGGATAAGGGTTTTATGCAAAGTAATACTGCAGTAGTATAGTATGTTTTTTTCAACGTTTATTTTTCCCTTGCCTAAGCTTACCTGTTTAATCAGAACAAAAATACCTTAGCTCATCAATCTGGTACCCTCCAGAGAATAAGTTAGAATCATTCATTTATTAATCACTTACTATGTGCCAAGTATTTTCCTAAGTGCCAAGGATGAAACTATCCCTTTTCATCAGGAACTTACATTTAAATGGAAGAGAAAACAAGTACACAAATAAGTACATACAGAATAACTATAAAGAAATTTTAAAATTCATCAATTATTCATTGTTAATTACTAAATTGGTGAAACACAAGGTAGTTTTGGAGATAATACACCTTCCCCTTTGCTATGTAGAGATTTGAACCTGTTGGTATGGAACATTGTCAGATTAGGTTAATTTATTTTACCAAACTAATTTTCCCCTTTTTTTCTTTTTTATTCTTTGTTGTCTCCCTTTGCCACTCCCTCAGATAAGGGAGTTAGGGAGCCATGTGTTTAGAAATGAAGGTAATGTAAAAACAAAAGATTTCATTAAAACTTTTTTTTAATATTCTCTCTCATAAAGGATATCTTTTATAGGCATTGGCATCTGCTATCATTCCTCCACATGTTTTTGTATAACCCAAGCTAAAAATGTGTTTTACATTTTTTCAATAAAGTTTTATTGTATTTAAGTATACATTTTAAAATAGGTCAAAGGCTATACAAAAACAGAGAGGGCCCAAGTTTACAAACCCTGTTAAAATGCAAGGATTGTGTTCCTCTTTATATATTTCAGAACAGTATTATCAAAATGGTTTGTCTTATATGGAAGAAACTGGGGATTTGTACCTAAAACAACATCAAGCAGCTGTGGAAGAAACACCTCCTCATAGATAGTATTCTTAAAAAGTATTCCCTTGTTGCCTTTGGAACAATCCACTGACTCACAAGTTGAGATTGAATATTAATATACCTTGTCAGTATGATTATTATTGCAGACATGAGCAGTCTGAGTAGATTTTTATCTCCTTAGTTTTTGATTCTTGGAGTGTATAGGGGGGAAAGGTGGAGAAAATAACTCCAAAGTATTTTATACTTATATTGCTTTGGTATTTCTACTTCCTAATTTCTACTTCCTAGGTTTCAAAGTTTCATTTATCTGAATCAGCCTCAGGCTTCACTTATCTCTAATCCCCCCCAAATCTTGTTTCAACTGATGACATAAAGTAGTGATCTCACTTTAAATTTACTTACCCTTCCGTTTCAGAAGTTGCAATGTATTTTATTATTTTTTTTCTTTTGACTCAGGCAATCACACACTTTAAGTTGGTTCTTCAGTGGAAGCCTTCAGGAGGCACTTAGAAATTTCCATTAAGAGCATGAGTAGCAAGCCAATGGTAGGTAGGTACCCTCTTAGCTTTCACAGACTGAGTTCCTGGGGCTCAACAGTGTGGTGAACAAATAATTCACTATAGCTTCAGGCAAAAATAATTCTACTAATCTCTCAGGTAATATTTCCTAAGCGTTTTTACTGCATATTTTTTCTTCAAATGTTTCTATAGATCTCCCTTAATGAAATTTCAGTATCTTTCAATCAACTAATGACACCTTTATTTTTCAAAATTCTTTAGTTTTAGAATCAAGCTAATTAATAATTAAGATGAAGAAATGTTTTGAAATATTTTTTTCTTTTGTAGACCAAGTGTATATATGTATACATTTTTAGGGGGAGGATTAAGGAATATAAGCCTAGAGTAAAATGAAAAAAAAGACATGATGCTAACTTTTCTGAAAAAGGGAGAATAGAGAAGGTTTAACTCCTTTGGGCTTCATATAAAAATAAGCCAGTTATTAAGGTGGGAGATAGTGTCAGACTTTCTGTCCTAAAAATAGTTTTCTAACTGGGTGGAAATCTTTCAAATCAAGAAAGCAAAATTAAATTTGTTGTTTTAAACAGCTCCCCTTTTGGATACTGTAGTAGCAAGCACCCCAATATCCCCAGGGTGGCTGCCAACACAGATTCTTAGGTCTGCTTTTGTAAAGGAAAACAACTCAAAATCAGTTAACAAGCTCACTTTAATCAATCAAATATATATATATTACCTAGTTCAGGGGGAAAAGGTCAGCACCCCGAACTTCAGAGTATACAGACAGATCAAACAGACAGGCTTCCAAACTGTCCTACCATTATATCAATACCAAATCACAGTTATCAGAGAGGGAAGCATCAACATCTGGGTTTTCAAAGCCGGGGCTGGGGGAGGGGGACTCTCAACAGCTGCCCAGAGTCTCATCTGGTCAAATCACACAACACTTCTCAAAGGGAGCCCCAAAGCAAAGCCTCCCAGTTGATTGACAAATGTGAAGTCATTTTACCTCAGATCATTCTCTTTTCTGGAACTTGTACATTGAACAATTGTCAAAATGATCTTCCCAAAGCCTAGATATAACTCTCTCTCTCTCTCTCTCTCTCTCTCTCTCTCTCTCTCTCTCTCTCTCTCTCTCTCTCTCTCTCTCACACACACACACACACACACACACACATACACACATACACACACACACCCCTCAGTAAACTCCAAGTTAATTATAACCTCAAAGATCAAATATAAAATCCTTTTTGGTGTTCAAAGTCATGTATAAACTACCCTACCCCTATATTTTTGGGCTTCTTTTAGTATACCACTCCTCTCCACCTCCTCATCCCCTTTATTCTTCAATCCAGTGTAGCTGTAATCACCCTAGCACAGCCAGGACAGCTGCTAGCACAGGTTCCTATATCTGATTTTCTAAAGGAAAGCAACTAAAAATGGGTTAATAATCTTGCTTTAATCAAACGTATGTCATTTACCTAGTTCAGGGGGAAAAGGTCAGAACCCTGAACTTCAGAGAATATAGAAAGAAGTTACAATCAGACAGAAAATATAGACAAAGAAACAGATCAGCAGATAGGCTTCCAGCTGTCTGACCATTATATAACCTAGTCAGTTACCAGAGGGGGAAGCACCAACATCTGGGTTTTCAAAGGTGGAGGGCTCAATGGCTGCCTAGAATCTCATCTGGTCAAATCACACAACTTCTCTCAAAGTGAGCCCCAAAGTAAAACCTCACATCAGGGTATATATAGCCTTCTCCTGGCCCAGAGAATGTCACAACACTCTTGTAGCAGCAAGCACCCCAGCATCCCCAGAGTGGCTGCCAACACAGGTTCTTAGATCTGCTTTTGTAAAGGAAAGCAACTCAAAATGGGTTAAGAAGCTTACTTTAATGAAACAAACATATATCATTTACCTAGTTCAGGGGAAAAAGGTCTGCACCTCGAACTTCAGAGTATAAAGACAGTAGTTTCAAAACAGAGAAACAAACAGATCAAGCAGACAGGCTTCCAAACTGTCCAACCATTACATCAATACCAAATCACAGTTACCAGAGAGGGAAGCATCAACATCTGGGTTTTCAAAGGGGGGAGGGGTGGCTTTCAACGGCTTCCTAGAGTCTCATCTGGTCAAATCACACAACACTTCTCAAAGGGAGCCCCAAAGCAAAGCCTCTCATCAGGGTTTATATAGCCTTCTCCTGGCTCAGAGAATATAACAACCTTCTTGACCCACTTCCCAATCAGACAGCATCAAGGTGTGGTCATTCCTGAAAACCAAGCCTCCTACCACAGGCTCCATGTGACCACATTCAGCCTATTAGGGGGCAGAGTATATTTTCAAATCAAGGAAGGTTTTCAGAGTCTCTTAAGCCAATCAAAGGGCCTAGGGGCAGGGAAGATCTTCAAATAGACATTTCCATTACAGATACTCTGTAGAAACTGGGGAAAAAAACCAAAAAAACAAAAAACAACCTTCTTTAGTGAATGAGTGATTTACAAATAGGATTGTGGTTTGATTCCTATTTAAAAAAAAAATAGTTTTCTTCTTTTATGTGTCATTTCCTCTAGATACATAAGGAGAAAGAAAAATTGATTTACCTGCAAAGAAGAATATTCTGGTTCATCCACTTGCCCTCCATCTATTTGGCTAGATAAAGCTGTCAGAAATTGGAGTGGATCCATTCTTTCCTTATTATTAATAACTAGGAAAACAATGTTTTGGCTTCTGGGAAAATATGCCCAGGTAAACACTTCTAAGAATTTTAGTCAAGGTCAATATGAGCCAGTTATTGAGTTAAGAAATTTGCACCCAGACCTTTAACAAAATGACAGTTTATAGATAAATAAAGTTGTGGGAACAGGGCCAACCAGAGCACCCTTAGGGAGTAAAGAGTTGTTTTAAAAGAAAAAAAGATTTTTAATCCCACCATCTCTTTTTAACAAATAAGAATGCCTTTCAATAAGAGATTTTCAAGGTCAGGAAACTAAAAATGGTTATGATAAGAGGTAAACAATAAAAGTTCACTTTTGAGGTGTTGTTGACATGCTTTTCTGTTATAATTTCTCAGTTATATAATATTAATGTTTTCTGTAATGTTTTCTAGGATTCTCTTCTGTAATATCATCTAGATGGCACAGTAATTAGAGTGTAGACATGGATTCAGGAAGAACTTAATGTGAATTTTGCCTTAGCTATCTAGGAGGTGTATAATCCTGGGTATATCACTTAATCTATACTATATATATACACACACATATATAGTATAGATTAAGTGATATTAAGTAAACTCAGGAAGATATATATATGTGTGTGTGTGTATACACACACACATATATATATCTTCCTGAGTTTACTTACAAGCTTTGTCACCCTGGGCAAGTCATTTAATGCCTCAGTTTCTCATCTGTAAATGAGCTGGAAAAGGAAACAGCAAACCACTCCAATATCTTTCACAAGAAAACCTCAAATAGGGTCATAAAGAGTCATACATAAGTGAAAAATGAGTGAATATACATAAAACACATATGTATACATTGATGTTTATACAAGTATGTAAATAGTGCTTTACAAACCTAAATGCATTATGTAAATACAAGTGTTTTTCTGTATTTGTTTCTTTGGGTTTTTTGTTTTGTTTTATTTTTTACTATTAAAGAGATGTTTCAGTATGAGCATTGGACTAAGAATCTCAAGACTTGGCTTCTCATAATGACTGTACCACTCATTAGCTGTGTAAAGTTTTCTACATCTCTATTTCTTCATCTGTAAAATAGGAATAAATATTCTGGTCCAATCCTACTCTTAGGATTGTCTGGTATGAATTTAATATATGTGAAGCTACTTTAAATTAAAAAAAATATATATTTTATATAATTAAGGCATGATGCTATAATGCTATGTGGTTTATCGCCTGAATAACTAAGTCTCAGTTGGCAATAGAAAAACACTAGACTGGTGAAAAGGGATGTCTGGGAACCAGGGATAAGATGTATCAGCAAGGGTGGTGCATATGGTCCAGGGAATTTCCAATGGGAGAAAACAGGAAGAGGTCAAAGTAGGCAGTTGGTATTAGCAAGTTTAAAATAATATGCAATACATCAATGTTCTTATAGGTGGATGGAACATCAATATTGTCTAATGTCAGACAATGAGCAAAAGTTTAAACAGCAGAGACATCTGGAAGTAGGTGCTAAGGAGCAATTTATGAGGACTATCACTCAAGGGCATGTCCCTAGGTCATAAAAAGATTGTAGAGGGAAGAAAATAAGACTCCAGTCAGAGAAGAGATACAATAATACTAAGAATTAAAATTTACATAACAATTCAAATAACAATTTAAAGTTGATAAGCAAGATATAGGTGAACATATAACCAATTCTACCTTAGGCTATGGGAGCAAGGGCACAACCTTGTCACTCCATTTCTTTTTTTTCTCCCCTCTAATTTACTTATTCTTTTCAGTTTTTTAGCATTCACTTCCACAAACATTTGAATTCCAAAATTTCTCCCCCTTCCTTCCCTCATCCCTCCCCAGGACAGCATGCTATCTGATATAGGCTCTACATATACATTCACATTAAACATATTTTTAGGTTAGTCATGTTTCAAAGAAGAAATATAACCAATGGAATGAAACATGAGAAAGAAGAAACAAAACAAAACAAAAGGGAGAGAGAGCAAAACGTATGCTTTCATCTGCATTCAGATTCCATAATTCTTTCTCTGCATGTGGATAGCATTTTCCATAATGAGCCTTTTAGTCTTAGTACCTTGCATTCCTGAGAAGAACCAAGTTTATCAATGTTAGCCCTTGCACAATGTGCTTATAAAGGTGTACAATGTTCTCCTGGTTCTGCTCCCTTCACTCAGCATCAGTTATATATAAATCTCTCCAGGTTATTATGAAGTCTGTCTGCTCCTCATTTCTTATACCACAATAGTATTACATTACATTCATATACCACAACTTGCTTAGCCATTCCCTAATTGATGGGGTATCCCCTAAATTTCCAATTCTTTGCCATTACGGAAAGGGCAATTATAAATATATTTCTACATGTGTGTCCTTTTCCCATTTATATGATCTTTTGTGTATACAGTCCTAGAAGTGGAATAAATGGGTCAAAAGATATGCACTTTTTATAGCCCTTTGGCAAGTTCCAAAGAACTCTACAAAATAGTTGGATAAGTTCATAATTCCACAATAATATATATATTAGTTTTCCAATTTTCCCATATCTTCTCCAGCATTTATAATTTTCCTGTTTTGTCATATTAGCCAATCTGACATGTATGATGTCATACCTAAGAGTCATTTTGGTTTGCATTTGTCTAATCAATAGTAATTTAGAGAATTTCTTCATGTGACTATAGATAGTTTTAATTTCTTCCTCCGAAAACTGCTGTTTCAGAACTCTGTTCACATCTTTTGACAATTTATCAATTGGTAAATGACTTGTATTATAAATTTGATTCCATTCTCTCTATATTTTAGAAGTGAGGCCTTTATCAGAAACACCGGTGGTAAAAATCCATTTCCAGTTTTTGCTTCCTCCTAATCTTGTTTGCATTGACTTTGTTTGTGCAAAAGCATTTCAATTTAACCTGATCAAAATTATCCATTTTGCATTTCATAATGTTCTCTATTTCTTGTTTGATCATAAATTCTTCTGTTCTACAGAAATCTTACTGTTAAACTCTTTCTTGCTCTCCCAGTTTATTTATAGTATCAACCTTTATATCTAAATCATGTCCCCATTTTGACTTTATTTTGGCATATGGTGTAAGACATTGATCTTTGCCCAGTTTCTGTCATACTTTTTTCCAGGATTTTCAGCAGTTTTTGTCAAATAGCAAGTTCTTATCCAAGCAACTGGAGTCTTTGGGTTGATCAAACAATAGATTACTCTAGTCATTGACTCCTGTGTATTGTACATATAGCCTATTTCACTAATCCACTGCTCTATTTCTTAGCCAATACCAAGTTGTTTTGATGATTGCTGCTTTATAATTCAATTTCAGATTTGGTATGGCTAGGCTATGCTCCCTAGCACTTCTTTTCATTAATTGCCTGAATATTCTGGAATTTTTGTTGTTCCAGATAAAAGGCAAGGCAATTGGGGTTAAGTGACTTGCCCAAGGTCACACAGTTAGGTAAGTGTCAAGTGTCTGAGGCTGGGTTTGAACTCAAATCCTCCAGACTCCAGGGTCAGTGTTCTCTTCACTGTACCACCTAGCTGCCCCTCAATTTTTTCTATCTTTATAAAAGAATTTTTGGTAGTTTGATTGGCATGGCACTAAATATGTAAATTAATTTATGTAGAATTGTCGTTTTTATTATATTAGCTCAGCCTACCCATGGGTAACTGATGTTTTTCCATTTATTTAGATCTGACTTTATTTGTGTGAAAAGTGTTTTGTAATTATCTTCATATAGTTCTTTGACTTGTTTTGGCAGGTAGACAACCAAATATTTTATAATGCCTACAGTAACTTTAAATGGAATTTCTCTTTCTCTTGCTTTTGGGCTTTGTTAATAATATATAGGAATGCTGAGGATTTATGTGGGTTTATTTTTTATCTTGTCACTTTGGTGAAGTTATTTATTATTTCAAGTACTTTTTTATTTGATTCTCTAAGTATATTGTCATATAATCTGCATAGAGTGATAGCTTTGTTTCTTCTTTGCCTATTCTAATTCCTTCAATTTCTTTTTTTCTTCTTTTATTGCTAATGCTTATGTTTTTGGTATGATATTGAATAAAAACGGGTGATAATGGATATTCTTGCTTCAACTCCAATCTTATTGGAAATCCTTCTAGCTTATCATTACATATAATACATGTTGATGGTTTTATATAGATGCTGCTTATCATTTTAAGGAAGGCTCCATTTATTCCTATGCTCTCTAGTGTTTTTAATAAGAATGGGTATTGTATTTTGTCAAAAGGTTTTCCTATATCTATTGAGATAATAATATGGTTTCTGTTAGTTTTGTTGTTGATATGATCAATTATGCTAATAGGTTTCCTAATATTGAAACATCCATGCATTTATGGAATAAATCCTGCTTCATCATAGTGTATTATTCTCCTGATAAGCTGCTGTGATTTTTTTTGCTAATATTTTATTTAAAATTTTTGCATCTATATTCATGAGGGAAATTGTTTGATAATTTTCTTTCTTGGTTTTAACTTTTCTTGGTTTAGGTATTTGTACCATATTTTTAGCATAAAAAGAATTTGGTAGTATTCCTTTTTTGCTTATTTTCCCAAATAGTCGCTATAATATTTGAATTAATTGTTCTTTAAATGTTTGATAGAATTTGCTTGTTAATCCTTTGAGCCATGGAGATTTTTTTTCTTAGGGGGTTCATTGATGACTTTTTCAAATTCTTTTTCTGAGATGGGATTATTTAAGTATTTTGCTTCCTCTTCTGTTAATCTGGGTAATTTATTTTTTTGTTAATATGCATCTATTTCACTAAGATTGTCAAATTTATAGGCAAACAGTTGGGTAAAACATATTCTAATTATTGTTTTAACTTCCTCTTCATTGGTGGTGAATTCACCCTTTTCATTTTTGATACTGGTAATTTGGTTTTCTTTTTTTAAAATCAAATAAGCCATAAGTTTATCTATTTTATTGTTTGTTTGTTTTTTCATAAAGCCAGCCCTTATTTTTATTTATTAGTTCAATATCTTTCTTAATTTCAACTTCATTTATCTCTCCTGTGTTTTTCAGAATTTCTTATTTGGTATTTAATTGAGGATTTTTCACTTGATTTCTTATGGTAAAATGATAGTGAAGATACCTTTCTGCTTTATAAACTCAAGTAAACAATAAATGTGCAAACTTAATTTTGTGCATTGTCACCATCATGGAAATGCCAAATAAATTTCCATCATGGAAACGTATCTCCCAAAGATTACTTAGTTTCTTTTTTTTTTTTTTTCTTATTAATTAATTTATTAGTTAAGTAAATTTTATCAATCAGTATTAATTTATTAATTTTATTAATTCATTTTATTACTAATTAATAATTAGTTTGAGAAATGATGCCTTTATCAGAGAGACTTACTATAATTTCCCAGCTTCCTGTTTTCTTTCTTTTTTTTTTTTAAACAAATACTTTATTAACTTCTGTTTTACATCATTCATTTCCGCCAGATTTTGAGTTACAATCATTTTCCCCCCATTATTCCCCTACCCAACCTCCCAGAATAGCAGTCCCACAAGATATCACTTCCTCCAATCTGCTCCAATCTACCCCCATCGACTTTTCCATTAGAGGAAGATGAATCTTTGTGTCCCAATGCCTGCATATCTTATCTCCCAATTATAGGCAAAAGAGTATTAATAATAGTATTTATATATATATTTGAAACATTTAATGTTACGATCTTGAATTTCAGATCCATTTCCTTCCTCCCTTGTCACCCATTCCTTCTTGGGAGATAAGTAATTCAGTATATGTTGTACATGTCTAGCTATGCAAAACATTATCATAGTAGATATATTGTACAAGGCTGCTTATAATTCCCTCCCACTCATCCCACCCCCCACCTGGTCCATTCCCTACATGATCCTGTCCCTCGTCTATAGTGGGTACTTCCAACCTTCCCTCACCCCAAGGATGTCCTCCCATCCATCATCCCTCCTCTCATCCCCCTTCCCCCTATCCTGCTGCAGGTTGAGATATCCCATTTAGTATGTATGTCATTTTTCTCCCTGAACCAAATTCAATGTGAATGTGGTTTTGCCTTTTTAGCCTTCCTTATTCTCCCCCTCCTTTGCAACCACTTCCCTACATGAGATAGTTTACCCTACCATGTCTCTCCCCATCTCCTCTTGCCACTTTCCTCTCTCACCTCATAATTTCATCCCTTGAGTATTCTCCCTTCCCAACAAATTCAACCTATGCCCTCTATCCATATATAACTGTAACCATATACACACACATTCACATATGTATTCATATGACCACACCCCTTCTTCCATTATTTTCATAGTGAGAAAGATATCATCAGTCACAGTTATTGCTTTTCCATATAGGAATGTAAATAGTTCAACTTTGATAAGTTCCTTTTGATTTCTTTTCCCTGATTACCTTCTCAGGCATCTCTTGCTTCTTGTGTCTGGATGTCAAATTTTCTATTCAACTCTGGTTTTTTCCTCAAGAATGCTTGAAAGTCCTCTATTCCACTGAATGACCATATTTTCCCCTGAAACAAAATACTCAGTTTTGCTGGGTAGGTGACCCTTGGGTTCATTCCCAGTTCTTTTGCCCTCTGGAATATCATATTCCATGCCCTTCGATCCCTCAGTGTAGAAGCTGCCAGGTCCTGGGCTATTCTGATTGTGTTTCCACAATATTGAAATTGTTTCTTCCTGGCCGCTTGTAGTATTTTCTCCTTGATCTGGGGATTCTGGAACCTGGCTATAATATTCCTGGGAGTTTTCTTTTTGGGATCTTTTTCAGGAGGTGATCGGTGGATTCTTTCAACCTCTATTTTGCCCTCTGGATCTAAAACATCAGGGCAGTTTTCCTTGAGAATTTCTTGAAGGGTGATTTCTAGGTTCTTTCTTGATCATGGCTTTCAGGTAGTCCAATAATTTTTAAATTGTCTCTCCTGGATCTATTCTCCAGGTCAGTGGTTTTTCCCATGAGATATTTCACATTGCCTTCTAATCTTTCGTTTGTTTGATCTGCTTAACAGCATCTTTATTTCTCATAAAGTCACTAGCTTCCATTTGCTCCAGTCTAACTCTGAAGGAATGAATCTCCTCAGTGAACTTTTGAGATTCTTTTTCCATCTGGCAAATTCGACTTTTTAAGGCATTCTTCTCCTCATTGCCCTTTTGGGCCTCTTTGCCATTTGAGTTAGTCTATTTTTTAAGGTGTTGTTTTCCTCAGTCAGGCTGTTGACCCTCATTTCATACTTTTCCTGCATCCTTCTCATTTCTCTTTCCAATTTTTCCTCCACTTCTCTTATTTGATTTTTAAAGTCCTTCTTAAGGTCCTCTATGGCCTGCAACCCGCTCATGTTTTCTCCTGGGGCTTTTGGAGCAGGACTTCTGAACTCACAGTCCTTTTCCCGCTCTATGCCCCCAAAATAGGAGTCTAGGGTTGCATTTTTCTGTTTCCTTTGCCTTGGCATGTTGCCACTTAATTGCTTGACTTTTGGGCTTGTTGCCACACTATGGCTTTAAGGCCAGATAGAGGAATTTTCGTCCCGAACGTGTGGGGGGCAACTTCCGTTTCTGGCAAGCTGTAAACCCACCCACGACTTCCACCCTAGATCACAATCCAGATCCAGGGAGGTTAAAGCAAGAGCGATTACCCCCCAAGACTGATCGCTGGATCTCCCCACGATTTGTAGGCTGGGAGCCGGAAATGCCTCTGAAAACTACACAGTGGCGTGTCTCCTCAGCAGCTTCTAGCCCCCAGGGGAGGGAGCTGACGCATTCCCCAAATACAGGTCCCAAAGTCCATAGGACACTAACCTCTTACTTTGTCCTAGGCAAGTCTATGCTGATAATTCTGGCGTCTCCACAGTTCCTGGTGTTCTGGGGTTCCTCCAGCCTGCTGCTGGCCCTGCCGCCCTGGGGCTAAAACCTCGGCTCACGTGGACCTGGGCTCGGCTAGGCTCCTGCGCTCTGCGCGCTGCCGGCTCCCAGACCACTGCGCTGGTCCTTCCTGCAGGGTGCTGGGCTGTCCTCAGCGGGAGGTTAGCTTCTCTGTGTCGTTCTGTGGGTGCTGGGGCTCTAGAAGATTTTCAGAGTCCTTTTTTACATAGTTTGTGGAGAATCTGGGGGCATAGAGGCTTGGAAGAGCTGTTTCTACTCCGCCATCTTGGCTCCGCCAGATTACTTAGTTTCTAATGAGTAGATTCTTAACTTCTGGTCAGTCTATACTCTTTAGCAACTGCCAGAGTTTAGAAATAACTAAAATGTGGCCTACTTCTGTGGTGTACTAGACAGTCAAGAAATTGATCAACAAGAATATGAGTGTCCTGAAGGTAGGTACTTTATAGAAGGTAGAAAAAAATATGTTAATGGAAGTCAGTTATCACGCTTTGACCTTGTCAGGTCATTCAGAAGGAATGGTACAAAACTTTAGGAAAATCACAAAAGATTTCCTTTAAGAGAAGGCTTTAAATAGCACCTGGTAGAGAGGAAGGAATTCTCTGAGACAGATGTTAGGAGAAAGTTTGTTCCAGACACATAGGATGGCAAAGGAAAAGAATTGATGATAGAAAATGTATTGCTACATGTAAAGAAAAGAGAGAAGGCTAATTTGTCTAGATCAGAGTAAGAGACAGGAAGTAATATCTAACTCCCTTCAGAAAAGTACCTATATCTGTTTCTGTTAAAGAGTTCACTGTTTTTCCATTCATCCTAGCCTGATTCTCAGATTCACCTTTGACTCCTCTCTGTCAGCTCCAACATATGAGCAGCTGCCAAACCTTCACAATTCTTTTTCTTTCAAGAGTTCAAGGGGGGCGGAGCCAAGATGGCAGAGTAGAAACAGCTCGTCCAAGCCACTCTGCCCCCAGAATCCCCCCAAACTATGTAAAAGGGGACTCTGAACAACTTCTGGAGCCCCAGCACACAAAGAACGACACAGAGAAGCTAACCTCCCACTGTGGTCGTCCCAGCAGCCCTGCAGGAAGGACCAGCACAGCGGTCTGGGACCTGGCAGCGCACAGCTCGCAGAGCGCAGGAGCCGAGCCAAGCCCAGGTCCACGTGAGCCGAGGTTTTAGCCCCAGGGCAGCAGGGCCAGCAGCCGGCTGGAGGAACCCCAGAACACCAGGAGCTGTGGCGAATCCAGAATTATCAACATAGATAGACATGCCTAGGACAAATTAAGAGGTTAGTGTCCTATGGACTTTGGGGCCGGTATTTAGGGAATGCGTCGGCTCCCTCCCCTGGGAGTTAGAAGCCTCTGAGGACAAATGCCATTTTGTAGTTTTCAGAGGCAGCTCCAGCTCCCAGCCTACAAATCGTAGGGAGATCCAGCGATCAGGCTTGGGGGGTTGATCACTCTTGCTTTAACCTCCCTGGATCTGGATTGTGATCTAGGGTGGAAGTCGTGGGTGGGTTTATAGCTTGCCAGAAATGGAAGTTGCCCCCCACACGTTTGGGACGAAAATTCCTCTATCTGGCCTTAAAGCCATAGTGTGGCAACAAGCCCAAACGTCAAGCAATTAAGTGGCAACATGCCAAGGCAAAGGAAACAGAAAAATGCAACCCTAGACTCCTATTTTGGGGGCATAGAGCGGAAAAGGACTGTGAGGTCAGAAGTCCTGCTCCAAAAGCCCCAGGGGAAAACATGAGCGGGTTGCAGGCCATAGAGGACCTTAAGAAGGACTTAAAAATCAAATAAGAGAAGTGGAGGAAAAATTGGAAAGAGAAATGAGAAGGATGCAGGAAAAGTATGAAATGAGGGTCAACAGCCTGACTGAGGAAAATAACACCCTAAAAAATAGACTAACTCAAATGGCAAAGGAGGCCCAAAAGGGCAATGAGGAGAAGAATGCCTTAAAAAGTAGAATTTGCCAGATGGAAAAAGAATCTCAAAAGTTCACTGAGGAGATTCATTCCTTCAGAGTTAGACTGGACCAAATGGAAGCTAGTGACTTTATGAGAAATCAAGATACTATCAAACAGATCCAAACATATGAAAGAATAGAAGGCAATGTGAAATATCTCATGGGAAGAACCACTGACCTGGAAAATAGATCCAGGAGAGACAATTTAAAAATTATTGGACTACCTGAAAGTCATGATCAAAGAAAGAACCTAGAAATCACCCTTCAAGAAATTCTCAAGGAAAACTGCCCTGATGTTTTAGATCCAGAGTGCAAAATAGAGATTGAAAGAATCCACCAATCACCTCCTGAAAAAGATCCCAAAAAGAAAACTCCCAGGAATATTATAGCCAGGTTCCAGAATCCCCAGATCAAGGAGAAAATACTACAAGCAGCCAGGAAGAAACAATTTCAATATTGTGGAAACACAATCAGAATAGCCCAGGACCTGGCAGCTTCTACACTGAGGATTGAAGGGCATGGAATATGATATTCCAGAGGGCAAAAGAACTGGGAATGAACCCAAGGGTCACCTACCCAGCAAAACTGAGTATTTTGTTTCAGGGGAAAATATGGTTATTCAGTGGAATAGAGGACTTTCAAGCATTCTTGAGAAAAAAACCAGAAATGAATAGAAAATTTGACATCCAGACACAAGAAGCAAGAGACGCCTGAGAAGGTAATCAGGGAAAAGAAATCAAAAGGAACTTATCAAAGTTGAACTATTTACATTCCTATATCGAAAAGCAATAGCTGTGACTGATGATATCTTTCTCACTATGAAAATAATGGAAGAAGGGGGTGTGGTCATATGAATACATATGTGAATGTGTGTTTATATGGTTACAGTTATATATGGATAGAGGGCATAGGTTGAATTTGTTGGGAAGGGAGAATACTCAAGGGATGAAATTATGAGGTGAGAGAGGAAAGTGGCAAGAGGACATGGGGAGAGACAGGGTAGGGTAAACTATCCCATGTAGAAGAAGCAAGGGGAAGTGGTTGCAAAGGAGGGGGAGAATAAGGAAGGCTAAAAAGGCAAAACCACATTCACATTGAATTTGGTTCAGGGAGAAAATGACATACATACTAAATGGGATATCTCAACCTGCAGCAGGAGAGGGGGAAGGGGGATGAGAGGAGGGATGATGGATGGGAGGACATCCTTGGGGTGAGGGGAGGTTGGAAGTACCCACTATAGAAGAGGGACAGGATCATGTAGGGAATGGACCAGGTGTGGGGTGGGATGAGTGGGAGGGAATTATAAGTAGCCTTGTACAATATATCTACTATGATAATGTTTTGCAAAGCTAGACATGTACAACATATACTGAATTACTTATCTCCCAAGAGGGAATGGGTGACAAGGGAGGAAGGAAATGGATCTGAAATTTGAGGTCTTAACATTAAATGTTTCAAATATATATAAATACTATTATTAATACTCTTTTGCTTGTAATTGGGACATAAGATGTGCAGGCATTGGGACACAAAGATTCACCTTCCTCTAATGGAAAAGTCGATGGGGGTATGGGAGAAGGTATGGGAGAGAGCAGATTGGAGGAAGCGATATCTTGTGGGACTGGTATTCTGGGAGGTTGGGTAGGGGAATAACGGGGGGAAAATGATTGTAACTCAAAATCTGGCAGAAATGAATGATGTAAAACAGAAGTTAATAAAGCATTTGTTTAAAATAAAAAAAAAAAAAGAAATGGGGGAGGCCAAGGCCTGTAGACTGCAAGGAAACCTCCTGCCTATATGTTGTTAATACTGTCTTCAAGAGCAGATTGGGGGGACGTTGCACATTGAGAGCACTGGATAACATCACACACACACACACACACACACACACACACACACACACATTCTAACTTAATTTTTTTTAATCTGAATTTAGTGATCACCAAAAAGAATATGCAAAACAGAAGAAAAACCAGAATTATATGGGGAACTAAATTTTCTTTACATATATCTCACACTTTAAAAAAAAGGTATATATAAAAACATATAATAAATTCAATATTAAAAATTAAAAAAAAAGAGTTCAAGTAAACTAAGCTATTTTCCATTCTACAAAATCATTTGTATTTCCCAAAGTCAGTATCTTTGCTTGTGATATTTTATTAACCTAAAATGTGCTTCATTCCTTATCTCTATCTTTAAAATTTCTACCATTGAATACATAACAAAACAAACAAACAAACAAAACGGGCTAGTTCTTTTTTTTTTTTTACCATTTTTTTTAAACAAATGCTTTATTAACTTCTGTTTTACATCATTCATTTCCGCCAGATTTTGAGTTACAATCATTTTCCCCCCGTTATTCCCCTACCCAACCTCCCAGAATAGCAGTCCCACAAGATATCGCTTCCTCCAATCTGCTCTCTCCCATACCTTCTCCCATACCCCCTTCGACTTTTCCATTAGAGGAAGGTGAATCTTTGTGTCCCAATGCCTGCACATCTTATCTCCCTATTACAAGCGAAAGAGTATTACTAATAGTATTTATATATATTTGAAACATTTAATGTTACGACCTCGAATTTCAGATCCATTTCCTTCCTCCCTTGTCACCCATTCCCTCTTGGGAGATAAGTAATTCAGTATATGTTGTACATGTCTAGCTATGCAAAACATTATCATAGTAGATATATTGTACAAGGCTGCTTATAATTCCCTTCCACTCATCCCACCCCCCACCTGGTCCATTCCCTACATGATCCTGTCCCTCTTCTATAGTGGGTACTTCCAACCTCCCCTCCCCCAAGGATGCCCTCCCATCCATCATCCCTCCTCTCATCCCCCTTCCCCCTATTCTGCTGCAGGTTGAGATATCCCATTTAGTATGTATGTCATTTTCTCCCTGAACCAAATTCAATGGGAATGTGGTTTTGTCTTTTTAGCCTTCCTTATTCTCCCCCTCCTTTGCAACCACTTCCCCTTGCTTCTTCTACATGGGATAGTTTACCCTACCCTGTCTCTCCCCATCTCCTCTTGCCACTTTCCTCTCTCACCTCATAATTTCATCCCTTGAGTATTCTCCCTTCCCAACAAATTCAACCTATGCCCTCTATCCATATATAACTGTAACCATATACACACACATTCACATATGTATTCATATGACCGCACCCCCTTCTTCCATTATTTTCATAGTGAGAAAGATATCATCAGTCACAGTTATTGCTTTTCCATATAGGAATGTAAATAGTTCAACTTTGATAAGTTCCTTTTGATTTCTTTTCCCTGATTACCTTCTCAGGCATCTCTTGCTTCTTGTGTCTGGATGTCAAATTTTCTATTCAATTCTGGTTTTTTCCTCAAGAATGCTTGAAAGTCCTCTATTCCACTGAATGACCATATTTTCCCTGAAACAAAATACTCAGTTTTGCTGGGTAGGTGACCCTTGGGTTCATTCCCAGTTCTTTTGCCCTCTGGAATATCATATTCCATGCCCTTCAATCCCTCAGTGTAGAAGCTGCCAGGTCCTGGGCTATTCTGATTGTGTTTCCACAATATTGAAATTGTTTCTTCCTGGCTGCTTGTAGTATTTTCTCCTTGATCTGGGGATTCTGGAACCTGGCTATAATATTCCTGGGAGTTTTCTTTTTGGGATCTTTTTCAGGAGTTGATCGGTGGATTCTTTCAACCTCTATTTTGCCTCTGGATCTAAAACATCAGGGCAGTTTTCCTTGAGAATTTCTTGAAGGGTGATTTCTAGGTTCTTTCTTTGATCATGGCTTTCAGGTAGTCCAATAATTTTTAAATTGTCTCTCCTGGATCTATTCTCCAGGTCCGTGGTTTTTCCCATGAGATATTTCACATTGCCTTCTAATCTTTCATTTGTTTGGATCTGCTTAACAGCATCTTGATTTCTCATAAAGTCACTGGCTTCCATTTGCTCCAGTCTAACTCTGAAGGAATGAATCTCCTCAGTGAACTTTTGAGATTCTTTTTCCATCTGGCAAATTCGACTTTTTAAGGCATTCTTCTCCTCATTGCCCTTTTGGGCCTCCTTTGCCATTTGAGCTAGTCTATTTTTTAAGGTGTTGTTTTCCTCGGTCAGGCTGTTGACCCTCATTTCATACTTTTCCTGCATCCTTCTCATTTCTCTTTCTAATTTTTCCTCCACTTCTCTTATTTGATTTTTAAAGTCCTCCTTAAGGTCCTCTATGGCCTGCAACCCACTCATGTTTTCCCCTGGGGCTTTTGGAGCAGGACTTCTAACCTCACAGTCCTTTTCCCGCTCTATGCCCCCAAAATAGGAGTCTAGGGTTGCATTTTTCTGTTCCTTTGCCTTGGCATGTTGCCACTTAATTACTTGACTTTTGGGCTTGTTGCCACACTATGGCTTTAAGGCCAGATAGAGGAATTTTCATCCCGAACGTGTGGGGGGCAACTTCCGTTTCTGGCA
>WOXC01009604.1:0-68162 GCA_011680675.1 Gymnobelideus leadbeateri
GAGGAAGGTGATATAATTTCCCCATGACTCGAGAGTATGACTTGGCAGCCAAAAGAAACTAAGGTGGTTACATTAAGATGAACATATTGCTCAGAATAATTGAGGTGATAGACCCATTTTGTTCTTCACTATCAGTCCGAATCTGGTGTATTGCATTCATCCTAGAAAGGACCTTCACAACTTGAAGCATATTCAAAGAAAGGTTAAGAGAATGCTGAGGGAGACTAGAGATGCTGCTAAATGCTGATCATGCAAGGAACTGAAGAAATAAGGCCTTAGTGATAACATTAAAAGGGTATTCAATAAGATTACTCCAGAACCCAGCTTGGATAGATAAGGGATCCCTTGCTATATTATGGGAATGTGTCTATTTAGTAGGATGAGGTTTGGCAACTTGTAGGTGCTCTTAAGATATCTGCCTCAACTGAAGGGTCCTGACTTCATGTGTCTGGGTATTTTTATGCCCTTAGACAGTTAGGAAGGCATGTCAATTTGGCCAGCTGCTATCAGAAAGCTGGGTTAAAGGTAGTACAATTTGATCCATATCCCCCTAGGTCAATCAAATGGTGAGGCAGTTTTTTCACCTTTTAAGGAAAAAAAAGAGTCTAACCTATTTTGCAAGAGAGTGGAAAACTCTGGTAGGTAGTGGTCCTGTTATCTGAGACCTTGCTTTCATGGTGTGTACTCATACTGAAAATCTGGATCAAATGAGATTTTGTCCTTCTCTCCCATGGGAAGTTCTTCTTCTCTCTGAATTCTTGAGGACACCTTTGTTATTATTTGACAATTATATTGCTATAATCAAATCCTCTATGTACACTTTTCCTGGAGTAGATCATTCCTGTCAAACTGCACAGCTAACCACCTGGTCTCAGAATTGAGAGCCCTTTGGGACTCAACTCCACCTTCCACCTCACTGAGAGCTAGCATGCATCCATTTGAGGGAGTGGATACATACATTCTCCAGATACTGATACAAAAGGCAGTCACTGAAACCCAGAAAAAATCAGCTTTAAGGTATATGACCCTTGGCAGCAAAGAAGAGAGTGAACAATAGATGCCAGGAAGAGTGGCTCTGGCAACTAAGAGATGAGCTATGGAGAGGACTCTGGGAGAAGAGAATTAACCTAAATAACGTAAAGTCAAGAATTGTTTTGGTCACACTAGATATGCTTAATGTACGTACACTTCCTCTGGATGCTGTGTATACTTGTGAGATAGCACACCTCAGGTTTGTTGAGAAAATATTTTGAAGATACTCTTTTACTGTGGCATTTTAGTAAATGCCCTTGCTTGAGCTCATTGCGTATACTGTCTGACTATTAAGGAGACATTCACTGATGACTTGTGAAGTGTAATTTTGGGGAGACATGGACCCAATGAGCAACTCTGGAATCCTGGAGATAGAAGCACTTATTTCTCTGGGCACTCAACCTGCAAATTTGTGAATGCTGTATTAGGCAGTAGTCCAGAGGGAATGCTACACTTGGGGTCTATAGTCTGGGGTGGGTTGGGGGTAAGCAGCATAGTATCTCTCCTGATACTTCTGCTTAACTAACACAGACTCACTTCTAGAGTCCTGACCCAGCTCCTTATGACAGCTACCTCCATCCATTCCCAAAAATGTTATCTCTTTCATTAGAATGTGGACTTCTTGAGAGGAGGGACTGTCTTGCTTTTCTATTTGCATGCTCAATACTTAGTACAGTACTTTACATATATTGAGTGCTTAATAAATACTTCTATTCATTCAGTTCTAGGCTCCCTTTCTCTAGCTTCCCAGGTCTTCTAGGCAGCTAATCTGGAGCTAGGTTCCTCCTCAAATCTTTCTCCTGACTGGATACACTCAAACTGGCTGACTCTTAAATTGTTCTACTGTCTTTTTAAAGGGTCTTCTATGAGGAAAAACCAAGCATTACTTCAGCAGTGGAATTTCTTTATCGTTTACTCAAGGGGCTTATGAATACTTCATAAAGGGATTACTAAGTGTGGCCCATATTTTGACACTTAGTTTCGTGCCTTGTTATTGGCCCCTTATTTTCTGTAATTAGATTCTGGACATTCAGAGCTCATTATGAGAAATATATGCAAAATAAGTACAAGGAATAGAAATGGGGAGGAACTGGGGTAGAGTGGGGGAAAATCAGGAAAGTTTTAAGGTAGAAGCTGCTGCTGTTTGTGCTGGGCTTATGCCAACTAACATGTATTTCAGTTGCTATCCCCAGATGTTCACCCCCCCCCCCCCCGCCGCCCCATTATCCTCTTTCTTAAGAGCTTTGGCTAAAAAGCCCCCTGATGCAATTTGTTAGTGTATCCATGCCTGCAGATAGGAAATTGGGTTTATATTTGATCAATTCAGCGGGACCACTGAAGCTTCATGTGTCAACAACAGCATTGACTTATCCTTATAAAGCTAGCCAACACTGGCCCTGAAGTAGTGTGTATCTAGTCTCTTTATATCACCAAAGGTCTGGAACTGGAGCAGAATTAGTCTGGGTCTCAGCCATAATATCTATGGGCCTGAGACAGACACAGGACACCCCTCCTCAAACTCCCACCTCAAGTTCTTTCTTTTGAAGGGTAAAGTGAAGTCAATACCTCAAGGGAAGCCTAGAAACAAGTTAGCAACATATTAGGCCAAGGATTTTGTGATCAGAATCAATGTTGCTCCTCTCCTCCTTCCAACAGGGATTGAATTTTTCCCAAAAATTGACAAGGGGTAGTTAGGTGGTACGGATAGAGTGCTGGGCTTGAAGTCAGGCAGACTCATCTTCCTGAGTTTAAATCTTGTCTCAGACACTTATTAGCAGTGTGACTCTGGGCAAGTCACTTAACTGTTTTTGCTTCAGTTTCCTCATCTCTAAAATTAGCTGGAGAAGGAAATGGCAAACCACTCCAGTATCTTTGCCAAGAAAATCCCAAATGAGGTCATGAAGAGTCAGGCACAACTGAAATTACTGAACAAAAAAGGTGACAAATCTGTCCCTAGGACCTGACTGACCCCTGCCTCTCTTAACACAATTTCCTGTTGACCTGAGAGTGTAGAGGTTTTACCCACCAGTCCACCCCTTCTGGATAGCTAGATATTGAAGACCACTGCTGGTCACAACACCCTGTCCTGTCGGCCAGATGCACATTCCATATGGAGACAAGGAGGCTGTATCTGTAGAAGCTAAATGGCATTATATTCCTTGTTGCATTTCCTTGCTGTGTTAGGGTAAAGTAAATCTCCTTTTCTTAACGGTTCAGTGATTTACTAATGTTTCATTTCATTCCCAATCACTCCTAAATCGAACCTAAGCTAACAGAGAACTGTAGTCAGGCCTACCCTAACAACTTTAAAAATGGAATTAATTCCCCATAATTTAATCATTCTAATTTAGGATCATTCATTGAATTTCAGATCTGACCAAGTGAAAACAGATTTTCCTCTCTTACTTAAAATATATGATGACAAGGATAGTAAATGATGCTTTTCCTACATTATCTCTTGTTTTTCCCCTTTAGTCTCCCTATACTCCAGCCAAATTGAACAACTCACTTTTCCTCCAAATACTTTCCACACTTTCTTGTTTCTGTGCCTTTGATTGGACTGCTTTTCTCCCTACCTGGAATGCTCTTTTCTTTACAATACCTCCCATCTAATTTCTGAACCATTCTGCAAAATGCTATTTCATGAAACTTCCCTTGATAACTTTGCCTCTCTAGATTACTAGCTACCAGTTAGATTTTCCTGTGCTCAACACCCATAGCACTAATATTTATTCCTTTCCTCCATTACCGATTTAACTACTCCTTCTCAATTTCCTTTTCTGGATCTTCATTCAGATCATAGCCATTAGCCATGAATGGTCCCCAGGACCCTGTTCTGAGCCGATTTACTCTTTTACTTGGTGTTCTCATCAGGACCTGATTGAATCCCATCGATTCACTTATCACCTCTGCACTAATGATTCTCAGAAATACTTATCGAGCCTGGAGAGTCTTGTCTCTTCAACTGTTTATTTGACATCTTCAACTCAACCTGTCCAGAACTTTTCCATCTTCTTAAATTCCCTAAGCTGCTTTTTTTTCCTTTGGGTTTACTGGGTTAAATTTCTCTCTCAAAGACCAAGTCTTAAACCCAATGCACTCTGGAGCTCATAGATTGGACAATAGGTCCCTGCCCTCCTAGCATGGAGTGAATGCAAATAAGAAATAGTAAGTGTTTCTCTTCTGGCCAGGAACCCTTGAGTGTCTTCCCCTCCCAGTTTGATTAAAAAAAAAAATTATTGAAGAAGCAATTCCTTGAGTAGCTACTTAAAGAGGTCTATTGCTGAATGGGTGATTTCTCACTCAAAGTGAGAACCTGAAAAGACCTTAGCCTAAAATAGCCAGGGTCTCCCATTGTATCCTGGGCCGTCTCCAGTCATCTTGACAAATATCTAGCCACTGGACGCAGAAGACTTTGGAGGAGAAAGGGAGGCTGGTGACCTTGCACAGCCCTCCCTCACTCAAATCAAAGTCAACCAAAAGTTATGTCATCATCTCCCTGATGTCATGGTCCTCTTTGAGAACAAAGAATAAACACAACTGTCTAGGACACCACCAGCCTTCTAGTCACCCAACCTTGCAACAAACTCGGTGCTTTCCTCAACTCCTCCCTCTCACCTTTCCCATATCTAATCTACTGCCAAGTCTTATTGATTTTACCTTTGCACCATCTCTTGCACATACCCCTCTTCTCTCCTCATCCACCACCCTGATACAGGCCCTCCTCACCATGACCTAGAGTATTGCAATAGCTTGCTGTGGTTTCACTGTTCACAAATCTCTCTACTCCAGCCCGTCCTTGACTCATTTGCTAAAGAATTCTTCCTAAATCATAAGCCTGGCTATGTCACTCTCTTACACAATAAACTCTAGTGACTCCTTATTCTCCAAGAATAAAAAACAAAATCCTCTGGTGTTTTGTAACCTATTCTTCCACACACTTTTGGTTTTTGTACACCTTACTTCCCAACCCTCACATATACTCTGTGATCCAGTGATGATGCTTCATATATAAAAAACAGTCATTTTTACCTTCTGTTCTGCATACCTTCATACCTTGTCTCCCTCCTCATCTCCACTTCCTGGCCTCTCTGGCTTCCTTCAAGTACTGGATAAAATCTGATCTTCTCTGAGAAAACTTTCTTAAACCCCTTAGTTCCTTCCCTCTGTTGAATATCTCCAATTATTTATCATGTAGATAACTTATTTGTACATAGTTGTTTGCATTTTGGCTGCCCCAATTAAATTGTGAGCTCCTCAAAAGCAGGGATTGTCTTTTGACTTTCTTTTATTCTTAAGGTTTAGCACAGTGCTTGGCATATAGAAAGTACTTAATAAATGTTTACTGACTGATAGAACTTTTGCATTTCTCTTAATTTTTCTCTCTCTTATGAGATTAATCTTAGTGAGAGCCAAGAGCACATGTTACATTTCTCCCTGTCTGCCAAAGTACCTAGCATGGTGCTGGAAACTTCGTAGCTATCCAATAAATATTTATTCTACAAATGAATGAATATATCATGACTTAAACTAAGCACTAGCAGTGGTCCGCAGCTAAGAAGACCAATTAGCAAATTAAAAAATTAGAACTTTGTTTATGCTTCTGTTATTAAGTCTAATTACATTTATTTTGATCAGACTTGCTTTTTTAAAGAATAATTTATCTTTTGGTGATGCTGTATAATTATGAATCATGTAATAGCAATACTACATGCAACAGTCAATACTACAATTGAAGTTGAAGATCACTCAAAGGTAATGGAGAGGTACATGGTAGACTAGGATACAATGTGTTATCACACACAAATTATCCAGAAGAAATGGTGTAAAAAAGATGTCATCAGAGAGCTGCATAGCTTGAAAATGATTTGGGTTTGTCAGGGAACGAGTGAAGTTTAAACAATAGGCAACCCACATATTCCATTGGTATCCATATTATCATGGGAACTAGAGGTCAACCTCCAAGCATATTTTTATGGAAGAATAGGATGGAGGATCATGGTGGCAACATGTATTGTTAGAGGGATTACTATACATTAATGAAATTAAAGAAAAAACAAAGTACAGAATATTTTAATAAGATATCCAATTTTGATTAAAGACATTTCCCTCTAAGAAAAAATGCAAATATGCTAGAATTTCTCAGAGGTATTTTTGAACCTCATGCCCATTATATTTTACAGCAGAAAGTCAGACCTTAATATGTTAACATCTATAATTAGGGGATATAATTTCAACCTTTCAAATAAATATCCTTCAAAATTAATTAAATTTCCTATTTCTGAATTTGCTAACTATTCTTCTCTACTGCGAATATTATCTGATATTCAATTGTTAGCCATAGCAGATATGTTCTATGAAAAAATAACCTGACCCATACCAGAAGAAATACCATGACATATAAAGTTCAGATAGCTGAAAATTGGGAACATTTGCTTTCTAAGAGTGAACTCTCTCATTAGAATAATGAGGAGTCAAGCTTTTGCATCCTCTATATAGATTACTTTATGTAAATTGCTTTGAAAACTTTAAAACACACTGTTATTTTCAGATATTAGTGACTATAGTCATCTCATTCCTTATGACCTTTTTGATGGAGGCTCAGATAGAAATCAGTCTGGGACAGTTACTATCCTGCTAGTATTCCTTTGTGTTTAATGTTCTATGGATTATTGCAGAGCTGGATGAAATAATGGTTTATTATTAACATATCTGGACATAACATCCTCTGTCAGCTCACTGGAAACATCTTTGGTATAGCTCAGTAGTAAAAAGGATGATAGTGATGAGATACACCTTATCTTGTATCCACATAATTATGATCTCTGATAGGAACCCTTTAGCTTGAAAACTTTTATTTGGCTTAGTTAGAGATTATGAATAATTCTAGAGGGCAGTAACTAGCAGTTTGGGGGTGGAGTGGGGAATAATACAGAGTAAGCCTAATTTGACTAATAAACAATCACATGTCTCTGCCATTTTGGGATTTACAAAGTACTTTCCTCACTGAAAACTTTTGAGGTAGGTAATGCAAGTGTTCCTCTATTTCACTAATAAAGAAATTGAGGCAAAGAGAGGTTATGTGATTTTTAAAAAATAACAGGTATTTATTTTTTTTCTTTTTCATCATTCCCTTTTATTGAAAAATGAAAACAAAACAAAAGTTTTGTAACAAATATGGGTAGTCACACGAAACAAATCCCTGCATTGGGGAAAGTTTGTCTGATTCTATATATTGAGTTCATTCCTTTTCTGTCAGGAGTTGAGTAGAATGATTCTTCATTCCAGTCCTCTGGAATGTGGTTGGTCACTGCACTAATCAGACTTCTTAAGTTTTTTCAGGTTGTTTGTCTTTATAATGGTGGTATTATTCTATAAAATGTTATCCTGGTTCTGCTCAATTCTCTCTGCATCATTTCATACAATTCTTTCTAGGTTTCTCTGGATACCATGTCTTATCTCAAGTTTGTATCTCCCCTGACACCTAGCATACTGTCTGAATGCAGTAAGAACTTAGTGTTTGTTGAATTGTTGAAATGAATTTAAGAATTATCTGTTGCAGACTTAACCCCATACTCCTTTCAGGAGCATGGAATAGGATGAAACTGGAGATTACCCCCATAAGGCTAGACCTAGACTGGGTTAGTTTTCAAAATTAAATATTCAGGAATCTACTAATTCTTGGTCAAGTGGAACATCAGCATGGAATGTTGAGCTAAGTTGTTAAAGTCATTCAGTGATAAGAATGTAGATGCCAATCTCTCCTTGAAGCAAGCAGACCATGGAAAAGTTTGAAGACAGAGAAATGAATCTGCATTGATTTAGGTGTGTGCTTATGTGGTTATCAAGCTGTGTTATCAAGCAGGGCCAGTACATCAGAAGGGTTAAGGGAGGCAGCAGCTAGGTCTGGGTCAGAAGCAACACCTGGAATCCTTTTCCCAGGAGGGGTGAGCCAAACTGAAGGGGACTTGTTGCCAGGTGACATCATTTAAGAGAGCAGCCTTGGGCCATCTGTCCTGATCTCAAAGATAGGATAGAAGGTAAGGGACAATCTGGATTGCTGGGGAATTTTGTCTCCTTTTCCCCTGGGTTCATTCAAGTCTTCTCATTAGTGTACAGGAAACCTCATTGAAGCCCAGTTGGAAATAGAAGCTCTTGAATCCTCAACTTAATTATGATGTGGGTCATTCCCTTAAGCCACAGCCAGAAACAAGCCATTTCTAAGAATCCTAAAACTTTTGTTTTTCTACAGCAGGTAAGTTTGTGCAGGGGTGCTGGAATCAGTTTGTACCAGCTCTATTTTATCTAAGAAGTCAGCAAATGCTACAAATCAGGACTTGATTGTTTAGACTTAAGAAAATGGTGCAGAAAATGTTAATAATTCAGATTAAACTAAAAAGTATGTTGTATGTACATTCCTCCCCCGCAAAGAGCCAGTTGTTAAATATTTACCAGTAAACCTTTGAAGTGCTGATAGAAGCCTTGAAGTAGCTAGAGAACTGGGGCATGGGTGGCAGAGTTGCAGGTTTTATTTCTTCTAATAAGAGGCACTGGGGATATTTTTGTTGGAGCCTAGATTTCAGGATGGCCTGAATTTCAAACTTACCTAATATCATTCATAGGTCTAGGAGTTGGGAAAGAGAAGCTTTGGGTGAGACATGGCAGGGGTAGGGTGGAGGGAGGACCAATAATGACTCTAGAAGGTAGGGAAGAATTTGTTGATTGTAGGCCATATCTTAAGGGGAACATTGAAGACCAAGGGACCCAGGAATGAAAGCAGCTTTTGTGAGGCCTCAGAAGAAGAGTGATATTGGTGTTGTGAGTATGTGTGTGGCAGGCTGTTATGTTTCCTCATCATGGTTCTAGAAGAACATGATGAGTTTGTAAGGGTTTGATCCTCAATTAGCTGTGTTGCTTTGATTGTTAGATGACTAGCTACTCAGTTCCATTTAACCCCTTGAGATTTTTTTTTTTTGCAAAGGGATATTTATTTTGGAGATACAGCAAGAACAAATGTAAAAAAAAAAATCACCAATACTTCAGTGATCTTTCTCTCCCTTTCACTATCTCCGTCTCCTGGGGGAGGTGGGTAGTCATCTCAACTTGTCTCCATTCCTACATAACATTGATGCTATGAGCACAAAGTTCCCATCCAAGGTGGCACTGATGCTAGATGAATGGTTGTCTAAGCTATGCTGGGGCTAGGGATCCGATTATTATTCATCCCAAAGGTCACTCTATGCTCCTCTGGGCATCAATGCTGCACTGGCTTAAAACTCAGACTCTCAGATTCTGGGAGACTGAGACACGCTCTGGACATTTCAAATTCACAAAGTTAGAGGTTCCACTTACTTTACCTAAAATAAAAAAGAATAAATGAAGAGACTAAGGACTGATTCCTTTTCAAAGGACTACATGACCCCAGAGAGGGGAAAAGCCTCAAGGCCACTCTCTTTACATCATTGTCTCTCACCAGGCACCAAGAGAGAAGGAGTCAATGAGATCCCCTAAAAACACTGAGACAAAGGGATGGAGGAAGTAAACTAAGGCATTTTGAACACCTCTGCAGGCAGTTAAAGAGCCTTCCATTCACCATGTAGATCAATAATCAGAGCCAGTTAAAGAATGCCTAAGTATGCTAGGGTTTTTCTCAGGTACTTTCCTTATATATTGTGATGACTTTCCTACTCAGTTTCTTCCACATGGAGAAATGACTTCTGAGGTTCTCTGCACAGCTAGACCCCCATCACATCAGGCAGGTCAACTATAATTGGGTGTCCAACATTGCAGTATTGCAGGGTTTTGCACGAGATTTTCATTTATCAAATTTGAGTTTTATAGGCTCTGATCTGCTGGAAAAGGCTCCTCTAAGTTAATCTATCACTTGGTGTTCACTAAACTCATGGTTCAGGGTTAAGATTTTGTTGAGAGGGTCAGGACAGAGAAGAGAAAGCATTCTTTCAGCTCCTGTTATTTGCTAGGCATTGTGCAAAGTGCTGGGGATATACCCACAAAAACAAAGAGAGTTCCTGTCCTCAAGGAGCTTATGTGCTAAATTGGAGAAATGACAAACATGTATGAATACAGACTGGGGAGAGACACTTTGATTCAGAAAGTTATAGGGATGTTGAATGGAGCTAGGGGAGAGTAGGTTACAACATCCTATCTAGGGACAAGAGTAGAATTGGATATTGATCACGGTTCATGGTTCCATAATTAAAGTCCCAGTTGGCAAGAAGGCTATGGAAAAGGTATCAGGGGAGGCTGGAACATAGTGATTCAATGTTTAGGGCTTTTCTGAAATGGAATTAGTCACCAATCAGGAAAGTGGGGCTTCAGGGCATGACTGGTCCCTAGTGTAGAATGTGAGGCATCTGGAGAGGAGGAGGCCAGATAGCAATGTAGGAAGGAGTGAAATTCAATTATCTTGGGAATGGGTGACAAATATTGAATGGTCCTTATAAAAATGGAACACAAATTGAGACCTTTAGTTTGAAATAATCTAATTGGGAAGATTGTGGAGGCAGAATACTTCACAAATAAACAAGAGACCATAGCTATTGTATTTGTGTGTGTTTGTGTATGTTTGTGTGTGTGTGGTCCACTGTTAATGGAGAAAATAGGTCATTTCAGTGAACACAAATGACAAAGACGGCATGGTGTTATTGAGATGCAAAGACAGAACTATTAACCAGTGCAAGGAGACTGCAACTTTGTACCAGGGTATGGACATTTATTATAGACAATCAGGATACTGATAATACTTACCCTCCTTCAGCAGCATAGAAACAACTGAATTTAGCAGCTAGAATAATTAGTTAAAATGGGAAGCTACTAATTTATAGGTTTCTTCCTCTTCCTCTCCTCAGCTGTTGTACCAAGGGGAGTCTCCTCTCCACTATGGCCTTGCTGGGTCCCAGGTTCTCTGTCTCCTTACTATCACTTTTCATTTACTTACCCTGGTTGCATTTTGTAAAGCTTGTCCTCAGTATCCAAAGTCATCATGGTCTAGTTTCTGAGGATTCTTGCAGGGTTAAAGGAAGTTTGTCAATCTTCCTGGATCAGTCCTTGACTTGGGCACACCGTATGATAATCTCAACCAACCATTATGTAAACTACTAAATTCACCATTGCACCAAGTCTTGGGTTGTAGAATTCAATCTTAAATAGGTTTAAATTGTCAAAATGTAGAAGGTTCTAATACAGATGAATGACCTGTTCTTGGAGTCTCCAAGAGCCCAACCTCTGTCTAAGGCTGGTGGGGCAGCTGATAATATTTCTCCCTACAGATATGCAGATCTCCCAGGTCATAGGTTTTCTAGTTTTAAATCTTGGAGTTATCTTCACTAAAATGATAGAAACTTCCAAGGTATCTTTTACTGCTGATCTGATGAGAAATTGCTAAGACTGAGCTGCAATTTTTTCTGAACATAATGATTTAATTCAACTCATTAAATCTTTATAAGGATTAGGATTTAAAAGACAAGAGGTGAGGAAGGAATGCAATCTAAGCAAGGCCTGTACAAATGCCAGAGGTGGTAGATAGAATTTCAAATTTGGGAAGAAGGAGTTGGTTCAGTTTGACTGGAACAGAGTGAATGGAGTTCATTATGAAATAAGTCTGGAAATATAGGCTAGATCCAGACTGAGTCTTGTATTCTAGAGATAGCAGGGACCCATTGAAAGTTTTGGTTCTCCTACCCATCTGATTATTCCTCAGTTTCCTTTGCTGGGTCTTCATCAACGTCACACCTGATAAAAGTGGGTATCCCCAAGGCTCTTTCCTAGACCCTTTTATTTTCTTTGTTGTTATTATTTCACTTAGTAATGCATCACCTCCCATGGGTTCAATTATCATTTCTATGTTGATGATTCTCAAATCTACTTATTAAGCCCTAACCTCTTCTCTAACCTCTTAACTCCCATATCCAATTACCTTTTGGACACCTCAAATGCCATCTGTAGACAATTTAAATTCAACATGTCCAAAACTCAACTCATAATCTTTCCCTCCAGTCCTTGTCTAGTACTGGCTAAAGTGCCATTGTCCTTCCCATTACTTGGGCTTGCAACCTAGCTGTCATCCTTGACTCCTCATTTTCTCTCACCCCTCATCTGTTGCCAAGAGTTATTGATTTTATCTTTGCAACATCTCTTGTGTATTCCTCCTTCTCTCTCTTGACTCTACAATTATCCTGTCGAATGCCCCTATCACCTTACTCCTGGCCTATTGCAACAACCTTCTGGTTGATATTCCAGTCTCAGGTCTCTCTCATTCTACTCCATCTTCCACTCACCTGTCAAATTAATCTTCCTAGAGTACAGATCTGACCACATAACTCACCTATTCAAGAAATTCCTTATTACTTACTTATTGTCACTTCCAGGATCAAATAGAAGATCCTCTGTTTGGCATTCAAAGCCCCTCACAATCTGATCCCTTCCCACCTTTCCATTCTTCTTACACCCTACTACCCCCAGCTACTCTGTGATCCAGTGACACTGACCTTGTTCTTCCTTGCACAAGATACTCCATTTCCAGAAACTGGTCATTTTCACTGGCTCTTCCTCATGCCTGTAATTCTCTCCTCTCTCATTTCTCCCTCCTAGTTTCTCTATCTTCCTTCAAGTATCATCTTCTAAAGTTCCCCTTAATTTTATTTTGTATATTTATATTTGTATATATCTTGTTTGTATATAATTGTTTTTGTACTATTATGCTATGAGTTCCCCAGGGTATAGTACAGTGCCTGGTACATAGTAGGTGCTTAATAAATGCTTATTGATTGATTGGTGGAGAGTGGCATAGTCAGACAGTCTAGTGAATTCATCTTCTGTGGGCAGGATTAGATATTCAAGATTTTATGACAATTTATTCAAATATTTCAATCAAATAGTCCCTGGATTGTCATCCTTTTGGTCCCTCCCCATTGCCCTTTGGTGTCAAGAACTGGATTTACTGGAGTGGTTTGCCATTTCCTTTTTCCATCTTTTTATAGCTGAGGAAACTGAGGCAAACAGGGTTAAATGACTTGCCCAGGGTCACACAGCTAGTAAGTATCTGGAGGCTGGATTTGAACTCAGGATGATGAGTCTTCCTGACTCCAGGCCTGGCATTCTATCCACTGTGCCACTTAGCTGTCCTAATAAATGTTTAATTTAGTTCAACAGAGCTTTAGGCAGCAGTTCTAGGTTTTTGTGACATCAACAAGGGAAGAACATGGATCTGACTCTGGATGAATTTGCATTCTATCCAGAGATACCTCAGATGAAGGTGTCAGTGTAGACCATGAGGATATACCCAGTTCCTCTAAGTATCACTGCCAGGGTTCATATAACACTTTGATAGACAAGAATTCCTCTTCCTACATGACACAGTTTTACTGCTAAGGGAAAAACTTGCCTGTGGGTAAATGGCAAGAGCAGAGTTGAATTAGTTTCTTGCTTGCTACTGATATGCTTCCTATTTTGATTGAAGCATTTCTCTCCAATATGAAAGACTAATGTGGGAATGGGTGGAATGAGATAGGACAGAAGCTGCCTGCTGCCTCAGGTTTTCAAAGGTTGCTTTAGTTTTGATAGGCCCCAAAGCAACTCTCAAATGGTTGTTTGGTGGAGAAACATTATTTAGTCAGGATATTTACAGGATTTACAGCTGAAAGAATCCTTATGATTCATACCAACCTCCCTGATTTTAAGAATGAGGAAACTGAGACCAAGAGATTTGAAGTGTCTTGCCCAGTATCACACAACTAGTCTTCCCTCTTTGTGTCTGTTTTCTCATCTATAAAATATGGCTGGTAGAGGGCTCCCACTTGAACTTGTATCACTGATACTTGGTAAGTTGAGGCCTATGACTGAAATATGGTTCTGGAAATCTTAGCAAAGAGTTATCTAAAAGAGAAGTGGGCCTCCTTGGAAGGCAATGGCTCCGCCCTCAAAGGCTGTCTTCAAGCAAAGAATGGATGATTACTTGTCAGGTATGTTGCAGAGGAAATTCCTGTCCAAGTCAGAGTTGGACTAGAGGACTTCAGAGATCCTGCTCTCATGAACTCCTGAGAAGATTTGTATGTTATCGGGGGCATATTTGCTTGGGCTGTCTGTCATTGCTCACCTAATGCATGTTTAAGAAATGTCACTAAATTGAATTTCAGTCTGGTCCAAATATAATTCAAAAGGTCATTCTGTTGCAGAAATATAAGAGGGGAGGAGGAAATTATTCAAAACCAAATAGTAAAGCCTGGAATAATTTGCTGTTTTGCATTATCTACACAGCTGAGGATTAAGAGTTGAATTTGCAGATATATTTTAATGACTATCGTGCATGATACAAAGCTATTTCTTCAGCTTTTAGAGGGCAACTGGACTTAGGCAGAATTGATTCACTGAAATGTCCCTAATTTCAACCCCACAAATTCTAACCTGAACTCCCTTTATTTTCCCTAATCCACTGGCCCAAGGTAGGATTTAGAAAGCCCTCACAAGTTTGCACCATCTGGCAGAATCTCTGGGGACACCATTTAGCATTTTTCATCTGTCACCTTCCTTTGCCCCCTGAGAGATTCCTCTTTGCCAGCTGTGGATGAGACCAGAGGCCTGTGCCTTTAAGGAAAGTTCCAGATATCACTTTTGCCTCACTGAGCTCATCTGTTCAACTTCACCTCTTTCCCCCGGCCCCCTCCTACCCCTCTCCTGTCCCTTTTTGCTTAGTTTGACCTTGGTCACTGATGACAAGGCTTCTTTTCTTGCCAAACCAATCAATAAGCTAAACAGACAGAAGATGAGTATTTAGAATATGGGAAGCCAAACTCAAACACAGATAGGTTATCAGTCTAGCCCAGAGCAGACTTCTAAGCAAATATTTCATTAACAAATTTTTCATGGCAACTTGCATGTTAAAAAAAGACACACACACACACACACACACACACACACACAGAAAACAGTGAAGGGGGACAATGTGGAAGGGCTGGGTTGAAGCCCTGAGGTGCAGCTGTCCTTGGAGCTAGGAGTAAGCTTCCCTGAATTGGTCTGGAGGCCCCCAGAGAAAGGCCTGGCTGCCTCGACAAAGTCCGCCTCTCAGGAGAGCTGTGAGCAATCACCTCCCACTCCTTTCAAGCCTCCTAGCTTTAAACCTATCTCTTTTTCCTACACTGAACATGTCCTGTTGCTCTGCAGTATTGAAATCCTTAGACATTAAGCTGGGTTGGGCCCCTCTGTGACTCACAAATACAACCTTCAAGTCAGGAATTGATCAGTCAGTCCTCTGCAGTGTGGGCCCAAGTTCTCTGCTGAACACCATAGTGGGTTAAGGGACAGGGCTAAAACAAAAATTTTCAGTTGTGTCTGACTCTTTGTGACCCCATTTGGGGTTTTCTTGGCAAAGATACTGGAGCAGTTTGCCATTTCCTTCTCCACCTCATTTTATAGTTGAGGAAACTGAGGCAAACAGGGTTAAATGATTTGCCCAGGGTAATAATGCTAGTAACTATCTGAAGTCAAATTTGAACTCAGGTCTTCCTGACTCCAGGCCTGGTGCTCTATGCCACGCATCATTTAGCTGCCCCCCACTCTTCCTCATCTCAGATCTTCCTGACTCTAAGTCCAGTTCTCAATCCAACACACCTTGCCAGAGATGTACTGTGGAAGCTTCTAACATCTGTACTAAAGGACTTTAGGAATGCCTTATAGAATCAGAAGATTGAGAGCTGGACAGAATGTTAGAGCTCTCACATCCAATCATTTCGTTTTTCAGATGAGAGAAGTGAAGACAAGTAAAGATGAAGTGATTGACCAGGAGAAGAGCAGAGATTCGAAGCTGGGTCCTCTGACTCTGTCCATTGTTCTTTCTACTGTATAACGAATATGGCAGCAAGGAAAAAATACTGACCACACAGGTGCTAAGACTGAGGAGAGGGAAAGATGAAATGGGAGAAAGCTTAATGTGGAGAAAATTCTTAGGGGAAGGGGTTTTAGTTGGGTCTTTTTTGGGGGGAGAAAACATATGGACAGACTTAGTTGTTGTTGCTATTGCATAAAAGCATACAGTTTTGGTATTTTCCTGGAGTATATGTGGACCCAAAGTCTAGAGTTTAGGAAAAATTGCCTTCTTCATGTTATTTTCTATATTGTTAGAGGTGCTAAGGAACTGGGCTACATAAAAAAGCAGAATGCCCACAAGGTAGTCAAGTTCAAATCCTGGTTCTAAAACCAGTTACATATGTGACCTTAGATAAGTCAGTTGGATTAGTGTTGGATATATATGTGTGTGTGTGTGTGTGTGTGTGTGTGTGTGTGTGTGTGTGTGTGTGTATGTGTGTGTATACACATATATATATAATTATTTTTATTTTAAACAATTATACATATAATTATTTTTATTTTAAATAATTATATATATATATATATAAAACCCTATAATTAGATAAGACTGCATTGTGTGAGTTCAAACATCTTAGTACTTAATCTTAGTACCCTCCCTCTGAGACTACTCGTAATTTATTTCACAAGCAGCTTGCTTGTACATAGTTGTTTGTGTGCTTTCTCTCTCACTGGACTGTGACCTCTTTGAGATCAGGGATTGTTTTTTTACTAATTGATTGACTGACTGAAGACTCTCTTAGTTCCCAAGTTACAGGGGACTTCAACCACCATCAAGCTTAACCTATTTGAGGGCAGTAACAGCATCCAGACTTCCCTCTTCATGTAGTCTCTACTGGGAGGGCTGGTTGGTTGTTGTACTTTATGCTTGAAGAAGACCAAAATGATATCACCATGTTAGAGTCAAAGTACAGCGTGTCATTACTATCAGGCCAACATGATCAAAAGCTCCACAAAGGATCAACACAAATAATCCACATGAACTATTGGAGTGGAGATGTCTCTAAATTTGTACATCTCACATTTCTTTTGAACTACTACAATCCTGCTTCACTCATAGAACATACTACCTTCTTTGATGCAAGCATGCCATACTGGGCAATCCTTTGCCAGAGTCTCCCATGTCACACAATTGATTCCAAAGTTCTTCAGAGAAACCTTGAGAGTATCCTTGTATCACTTCTAATTTCCATGTGAGCGCTTGCCTTGTGTGAGTTTTTTTCAGATAGACTTTTAGGGAGAAATATATTTGGCATTTGAACAATGTGGTCAGCCCATCAGAGTTCTACTCTCTTCAGTAGAGTTTGAATGCTTGGCAGTTCAGCTCAAGAAAGGGCCTGAGTGTCCTATACCTTATCTTTCCAGGTTATCTTCTGATTCTTCCTAAGACAATTCTAATGGAAGCAATTCTGTGTCCTGGCATGGTGCTGGTAGACTGTCCAGGTTTTACAGGCATAGAACAATTAGGCCAGCACAAAATCTTTGTGGACCTTCAACTTGGTAGGTAGTCTAATACCTCTTCTCTCTCACACTTTCCTTTGGAGCCTCCCAAACACTGAGCTAGCTCTGGAAATGTATGCATCAACCTCATCATCTATGTGGACATCCTGGAAAGTATATTGCCAAGGTAAGTGACCTTATCCACAGCATTCAAAAATTCTCCATTTACTATAACTGATGGCTTCACATATGGATAGTGTGGTGTGGCTGGTAGAGAACCTTTGTTTCTTGGTGTTAATTGTCAGGTCTTAGCACAAGCAGCAGAGAATTGATCCTTACTCTGTTGTATCTCAGCTTCAGAAACTACATTGAGTGCATAATCAACTGGGAACAAAAAGCTGCACACCAACTCTACCTTTTCAAACGAAAAGATTTACTGTCAGTGTGGCAACTGACATTGATGCCATTTTTATCCTTGTGGAAGGGATAATTACAGTGAAGGGGGACCCCATTACTCTTGAGATAGCCCTTTCCACTTTTGAATGGGTCTCCTTGTTTGGAAATTTTTCTTATTTCAAGTTGAAATCTGTTTCCCTACAACTTCTGACTGTTCTTTCTAGGGCCAAAGAGAATGATCATGTTCCTCTTCCATGTTGCAATCCTCCAAATATTTGAGAATTAGCATGTCACCACTGAGTCTTCTTTAGATTAAACATTCAGGAGATGAACATATAGCATGTTGACTCCCTTCACCTTCCTGATTGCTTTTCACTCTCCTCTGAACACTTTCCAATTTATCATTGTCTTTGCAGAAATTAGTCAACCTAAAACTGAACAGAGTGTTACAGATGAGGGAGTTTGTCATCTCCCTAGTCTTGGACACTGTGTCTCTCTTAAGTTAGCCCAAGATGGCATTAGTCTTCTTGGCTGCTATATCACTAATCTGATTCTTAGTGAGCTTACAATCCACTAAAATTACCAGTTTTTTTTTTAAGGTAAACTCCTATTTAAAGACACTAGTTTTTTTTCTCTCTAATATTAGGGATTTAATTACCTCTCTATGCTGATAATTCTCAAATCTACCTTTTCTATCTCGATTTCTCTGCTGACCTCCAATCTTGCATCTCCCACTGTCTTTCATATAGTTTAGATTGGATGTCTAGTAAACATCTTAAACTCAATATGTTCAAAATAATACTCATTCCCTTCCCTATTACGGTAGCCAAGAAGACTAATGCAATCTTTGGCTAAATTAAGAGAGATACAGTGTCCAGGACTAGGGAGGTGACAAAGTCCCTCATCTGTAACACTGTGTTTAGTTTTGGGTTGACTTATTTCTGGAAATTACTGCAAGAGGATCATCCCAGTCCCTCAGGCTTAAAACATAGAGTCATCCTGGATTCCTCACTATCTCTCATTCCCGCCCCTCCCTGGAGCCAGAAGGACCTAAGTTCAAATCTGGCCTCAAACACTTACTAGCCATGTGACCTTGGCAAGTCACTTAACTCCAATTGCCCTGCCTTCCCCCCTCAATAAAGAAAATAAGAAAATATCCCTTTTTCCCCTTTGACACCACCACCACTCTGATTACAGGCCCTCTTACCTTACGCCTTGATTACTACAAGAACCTACAGTGGGTCTGCCTGCCTAGTCTCTCCCCATTCCAATCCATTCTCCATTCAGCCACTAGAGTAATTTTCCTAAAACACAGGCACAATCCTGTCACCCCCCACCTCCCATTCAATAAACTCCAATAAGCTTCCTTTGCCTCCAGGAGCAAATACACGATGCTCTGTTTGGTGTTCAAAGCCCTTCATAACCTGACCCCCTCCTATCTCTCCAGTCTTTTTATACCTTCATATGTATTCTTTGATTCAGTGACTCTGGCCTCCTGGATGTCCTTAGAACAAGATTTTTCTATCTCTTGGCTCTGGGCATTCCCTCTGGCTGTCCCTTGTACCTAGAATGCTCTCTCCTGCCTTGGCTTCCTTAAAGTCCCAATTAAACTCACCTTCTACAGGAAGCCTTTCCCAACCCCTCTTAATTTCAGTGCTTTCTCTTTTTTTTTTTTTTAATAATTCCATATTTGGGGTGGCTAGGTGGTGCAGTAAATAGAGCACCAGCCCTGGAGTCAGGAGGACCTGAATTCAAATCCAGCCTCAGACACTTAACACAAAGTAGCTGGGTGACCTTGGGCAAGTCACTTAACCCCAATTGCCCCTCCAAAAAGCAAAAAAAGAAACCCAATATATAATTCCATATTTATCCTGTATATAGCTTACTTTGTATGTATTTTTGCATGTTGTCCCCCTCATTTGATTCTAAGTTCCTTGGGGGTAGGTAGGCTCTTTTTGTGTCCCCAGCACTCAGCACAGTTCCTCGTATATAGTAGGCACTTCGAAAATGTTTATCAATTGATTGATTGCATTCAGCTTCCACTAATTGACCGGATATTCATAATGTATACTTGTCTTTTAAAAACATTCAGCTAGGTCCCAATTGGTGGAAATAATGATGTAATTGAAGTGGTCACATGTATTTGAATTCACACTATTCAAAGTTATAATTATGTAAAATATGGTAACTGGTTCCAGCCCAATGGAAATATGCAGTGCAAATTGAATAATATGGCCACTCCAGCGGCCTTCATGATTTGTACTAATCAAGCCCTATGTTGGTGAATAAGTTGGTTCCTTATTCATTTACATTGGTTTCTTTAGGCAACTTTCCTCTTTTTTCTCATCAGCATTATTTCTCTTTGCATCTTTAGAACTTCATTTCATCCTTGATAGCTTTCCAATCTTTCTAGATTAGCTTCTCTTTTTGAATGTTATTCCATGGGTTCCTAATCAAATGAGTTAACACATGTAAAGTGCTTTACAAATGATAGAGTGTTATATAAATGCTAGCTGTTATTATAGTTATCTGTCTGTTTGTGTGAATGATTTGAAATGTGCCCTTTTAAAATCTGACTGTTCCAGGTTTTTGTTTCCTTTTTCATGACCAATTTGTTGGAATTGTCTCTTGCTCCTTCTTCTTCAGTACCTAGGTTCTCCTGGTTGACAAAAATCCAGTCCAAAATAACAATTTCTATCAATCTATCATTCTATATAGTATCTCTGTCCTTTCTTTCACAGTCAGATTCCTAGAAAAAGCTGTCAATACTCACTCTCTCCACTTCCTCTCCTCCCAGTCATTTTTCAATCCATTTCAATCTGGCTTCAGTTCTCATCACTCAACTGAAACTATTCCCTCTAAAGTTACCAATTATCTCTTGCTTGCTAAATCCAATGACTTTTTAAAAAAGATATCATCTTTCCTGGCTTCTCTGTAGCACTTGGCCCTGCTGACCACCTTTTCCTCCTAGATATTGTCCCCTCTCTGGGTTTTTGTGACATTGCTCTCCGGGTTTCTTACTAATGGAATGAGCACTCTGACTGCTCTGACAAGTCATCATCCACATCCTCGCTTCTTCCTAAGAGGGAGTATATATACCCCAAGGCTCTGTCCTGGGATCTCTTCTCTTTTCTGTTTTACTGCCTGACTCTTGTTAGCCTCCTCAGTTGTCATGGGCTCAATTTTCATTTCTTTTTTTTTTTTTTAGATTTCTTTTTTTTTTTTTAAACAAATGCTTTATTAACTTCTGTTTTACATCATTCATTTCCGCCAGATTTTGAGTTACAATCATTTTCCCCCCATTATTCCCCTACCCAACCTCCCAGAATAGCAGTCCCACAAGATATCGCTTCCTCCAATCTGCTCTCTCCCATACCTTCTCCCATACCCCCATCGACTTTTCCATTAGAGGAAGGTGAATCTTTGTATCCCAATGCCTGCACATCTTATCTCCCTATTACAAGCAAAAGAGTATTAATAATAGTATTTATATATATTTGAAACATTTAATGTTACGACCTCAAATTTCAGATCCATTTCCTTCCTCCCTTGTCACCCATTCCCTCTTGGGAGAAAAGTAATTCAGTATATGTTGTACATGTCTAGCTATGCAAAACATTATCATAGTAGATATATTGTACAAGGCTGCTTATAATTCCCTCCCACTCATCCCACCCCCCACCTGGTCCATTCCCTACATGATCCTGTCCCTCTTCTATAGTGGGTACTTCCAACCTCCCCTCACCCCAAGGATGCCCTCCCATCCATCATCCCTCCTCCCATCCCCCTTCCCCCTATCCTGCTGCAGGTTGAGATATCCCATTTACTATGTATGTCATTTTCTCCCTGAACCAAATTCAGTTTGAATGTGGTTTTGCCTTTTTAGCCTTCCTTATTCTCCCCCTCTTTTGCAACCACTTCCCCTTGCTTCTTCTGCATGGGATAGTTTACACTACCCTGTCTCTCCCCATCTCCTCTTGCCACTTTCCTCTCTCACCTCATAATTTCATCCCTTGAGTATTCTCCCTTCCCAACAAATTCAACTTATGCCCTCTATCCATATATAACTGTAACCATATACACACACATTCACATATGAATTCATATGACCACACCCCCTTCTTCCATTATTTTCATAGTGAGAAAGATATCATCAGTCACAGTTATTGCTTTTCCATATAGGAATGTAAATAGTTCAACTTTGATAAGTTCCTTTTGATTTCTTTTCCCTGATTACCTTCTCAGGCATCTCTTCCTTCTTGTGTCTGGATGTCAAATTTTCTATTCAATTCTGGTTTTTTCCTCAAGAATGCTTGAAAGTCCTCTATTCCACTGAATGACCATATTTTCCCCTGAAACAAAATACTCAGTTTTGCTGGGTAGGTGACCCTTGGGTTCATTCCCAGTTCTTTTGCCCTCTGGAATATCATATTCCATGCCCTTCGATCCCTCAGTGTAGAAGCTGCCAGGTCCTGGGCTATTCGGATTGTGTTTCCACAATATTGAAATTGTTTCTTCCTGGCTGCTTGTAGTATTTTCTCCTTGATCTGGGGATTCTGGAACCTGGCTATAATATTCCTGGGAGTTTTCTTTTTGGGATCTTTTTCAGGAGGTGATCGGTGGATTCTTTCAACCTCTATTTTGCCCTCTGGATCTAAAACATCAGGGCAATTTTCCTTGAGAATTTCTTGAAGGGTGATTTCTAGGTTCTTTCTTTGATCATGGCTTTCAGGTAGTCCAATAATTTTTAAATTGTCTCTCCTGGATCTATTTTCCAGGTCAGTGGTTTTTCCCATGAGATATTTCACATTGCCTTCTAATCTTTCATTTGTTTGGATCTGCTTAACAGCATCTTGATTTCTCATAAAGTCACTAGCTTCCATTTGCTCCAGTCTAACTCTGAAGGAATGAATCTCCTCAGTGAACTTGAGATTCTTTTTCCATCTGGCAAATTCGACTTTTTAAGGCATTCTTCTCCTCATTGCCCTTTTGGGCCTCCTTTGCCATTTGAGTTAGTCTATTTTTTAAGGTGTTGTTTTCCTCAGTCAGGCTGTTGATCCTCATTTCATACTTTTCCTGCATCCTTCTTATTTCTCTTTCCAATTTTTCCTCCACTTCTCTTATTTGATTTTTAAAGTCCTTCTTAAGGTCCTCTATGGCCTGTAACCCGCTCATGGTTTCCCCTGGGGCTTTTGGAGCAGGACTTCTGACCTCACAGTCCTTTTCCTGCTCTATGCCCCCAAAATAGGAGTCTAGGGTTGCATTTTTCTGTTTTCTTTGCCTTGGCATGTTGCCACTTAATTACTTGACTTTGGGCTTGTTGCCACACTATGGCTTTAAGGCCAGATAGAGGAATTTTCGTCCTGAATGTGTGGGGGGCAACTTCCGTTTCTGGCAAGCTGTAAACCCACCCACGACTTCCACCTTAGATCACAATCCAGATCCAGGGAGGTTAAAGCAAGAGCGATTACCCCCCAAGACTGATCGCTGGATCTCCCTACAAATTTGCAGGCTGGGAGCGGGAGCTGCCTCTGAAAACTACAAAATGGCGTTTGTCCTCAGCGGCTTCTAGCCCCCAGGGGAGGGAGCCGACGCATTCCCTAATACCAGTCCCAAAGTCCATAGGACACTAACCTCTTATTTTGTTCCAGGGAAGTCTATGTTGATAATTCTGGAGTCGCCACAGCTCCTGGTGTTCTGGGGTTCCTCCAGCTGGCTGCTGGCCCTGCTGCCCTGGGCTAAAACCTCGGCTCATGCGGACCTGGGCTCGGCTCGGCTCCTGCGCTCTGCGCGCTGCAGGCTGCCAGGTCCCAGACCACTGCGCTGGTCCTTCCTGCAGGGCTGCTGGGCTGTCCTCAGTGGGAGTTTAGTTTCTCTGTGTCGTTATGTGGGTGCTGGGGCTCCAGAAGTTGTTCAGAGTCCCCTTTTACATCGTTTGGGGAGAATGTGGGGGCAGAGTGGCTTGGATGAGTTGTTTCTACTCCGCCATCTTGGCTCCGCCCCCCCTCAATTTTCATTTCTATGCTGATGACTTCTAAATATATGCATATGTGCACACACACACACACACACACACACACACACACACACACACACCATGTATTATGCACCTAACAAACTCTAGTATCCTCATTCAAAGATCCCTCATTACCAACCGGCTCTTGGACATTTCAAACTGAATGCCATATGGACATCTCAAATTCAGTTGTGTCTAAATGGAATTTGTCATTTTCCCCTTAAAATCACCCCTCTTTCAAACTTCCCCAATTTTGTAGAAGTTATCACCACCTCAGAGTCAACTGGGCTCATGACCCCAAAGTTATTTTCAATTCATTCTTCTTCATATCAAATATCCCATCAGTAGCCAAGTCTTTTCAAGTCTATCCTTTTCAACATATCTTATATACATTCCCTTCTCTTTTTTTCCTTTTTGGAGGGCAATTGGGGTTAAATAACTTGCCCAAGGTCACATGGCTAGGTTTTTGTTTGTGTGTGTTAAGTGTCTGAGGCCGGACCCAAACTCAGGTCCTTCTGACTCCAGGGCCGGCGCCCTACTCATTGCGCCACCTAACCGGCCCCAACATTCCCTTCTCTTAACCCATATGATCACTATCATAGTTTAGGCCTTGATATCTTTCCTAATTGAACCTCTGACCTCAAGTCTCTCAACTCTCCAATCCACACATTTGCCTAAGTGAAATTCCTAAAGCACCTTTCAGACCATCTCAGTTTCTCCTCAGTAAATACTTATGGCTCCCTATTACTTCTGAAATCACATGCAAATACTTCTGTTTGGCATTTAAAGCTCTTCACATCCTGACTCCAACTTTCCTTCCCAACTTTTTAATATATTATTCCTCTTCATATATTTTATAATCTAGGAAAAAACAACCTCATGGCTCTTTCTCACAAATAACTTCCCAACCTTCATCTCCATGCTTTTACACAGAAACTGTCTCCTTGAATGGAACATGATTCTCATATATACTTACATGAGCATACCTTCTTAGTTCACAGTGCATTCTCCCTGAATCTTCTACCCCTCCATGCCTTTACTATTATTTTCCTTTTTTTATTAAGGCCTATCCTTGTAGAGTCAAAATATAGACATGTAGCTAATCTCTACAAGAAAGGAAGGAAGGGATGGAAGGAGGAAACAAGCATAAATAATATAAATAACTATCAGTTAAGATAAAAATAGAAGAAAAAAAAGTCATCAATGATACCCATGAGATCAGATTTGCCTCTTTATGTTGGAAACTCTAGCATATCTTCTTTGTTCCCTATACTTTGTACATTTGCATTTGGACATCTATCTTGGGTATCATGAGAATTTTCAAATATTTAATGCTAATATTCTTCCTACATTCTACTCTTTGTGTATGGTAGCCGGCTTTGTGGATATAATCTGATTCTTCAAGCCTGTGGCATTTTGGGTGCCATTGTGTATGCAGGAGATTCCTGATTGGTGGAGACAATGTTGCTGTAATATGGCATAGATACATGAGTGGAGATGGTGCCAGAGATTTAGGGAGGAGAGACATTCTTCAAGAAAGACATGCATTGTTCCAATCGTTTTTTGGTAAGTACTCTATGGGGGAGAGAGAGACTTTATAAGATGGAAATCAGGGATATATTGAAGAACCAAATACTCCTTAACATCTAAAGTTTCCAAAACAACATTAGCAAGACCTGAGCTTGCATTCCCTATGCACTCACCTCCTGATGGTGGTGAGTCATCAGTGGCAAGCCAATTTGGGATTCAGGATTAGTTGTGGATGGATCACCTACCAATAACTGAAGGTATATGGCATTTTAAAGCACATTTATATGACAGAATACATAGAATATTAGCCATGAAAGGGACTTTAGAGGTTATCTAGTCCAACCCCATACTTTATAAATTGAGGAACAGATATTGAGTAGCAGAACTTGGACTGGACTCCATGTCTCTATCTCTATTTTATTTCATCCTTTTAATGAGTAGTGCTTACTATTCCCATCTAACATGTGGGGAAACTAAAGTCCCAGATTTAAAGATCATTGCAGAAACCAGAACTACATTGTAGATATCCTGACTCTAAGATTAGGTACAGTGCTATTGGATCAAAATGATACCCAGGTTAATATTCTGAAAGTACCAAGTGTTTGTTGTCTTTCACCTTGCTCCTAAATAGATTTCCATCAATGATCTAATCATTTCTTCATTAATTAAATAATTTGATTGATTGATTAAAAGTTAATTAGACCCGTTTTTTATAATCATTGGAAAATCTGCAGCAAAATCCTTTCTTTAAGGCAGATGTTTGGAAATGCTGAGCTTCGGGCATCTAACTTGCCAAGTAACTTTTAAAATGATGAAAAGGGGTGGGGGGAAGGGGATGGCAGAAGAGGAATGTAGGTCAGAAAGCAATAAATGATATTCAAGTCCAACATATCCTTCTGGTTAAGGAGCTGACTTTGAAACTCTACCTTTTACTAAAATGAATCAAAAATCCAAATCCAACCTAAAGCATTACAGCTTTAAGTACTGAAAGTATGTATTATTTCTGCATAAGTAATCCAAGAGCATAATCTCAAGAACATCCATGCTCCAGGAATGTCTCAAAACACAATGGATTTGACTTGATTCCTTTATCTAGATGTTTGTTGAAAAGACTGCATAACAGACCTCTGCAGGGGAATTAAATCTATTTTTACCGCTTGAAAAACTTGTATTTTTGATTAATAAGAATCCTTTCAATGGTTCCCCAGCCTTTGCCTAGAAGCCTGAGCCCTCCCCCTACCTCCACTCCAGGATCCCTAGATGATGGTTTTGTACTTCCAAAAGCCAGAACGGGTATATTCTGACATACATAATTTAGATTCTGCTGAAACAAAGAATTGTTGTTATCATTAAAAGCAACAAGAAAAATGATAATTACTGGCCTTTCTAATGTGCTTTAAGGTTTACAAAGCACTTTCCTCCCCAAAACCCTGTGAGGTTGGTCATGCAAACATTATGACCCCCATTTTATTATTTAGAGACAGAAGTCAGAGAGGTATACGAATATCATATGACAAACAGTAGATCTGTAACTAGGAATTTCAGTAAGCTGAGGCAAACGTGTGTGGGAGGGTGTCTAAGTTATGACCAGTCTTGCCGAAGCTTAAAGTAAACTGGAGACAAAGGTCATCTGAGTGGAGATTGAGGAATGAGAAGGTTGTTTAAAGAGGGTCAGGGGTACTGTAGGAGAATGAGTCAGGCACTAAATTTTTTGGGTGGGAGGGAGCGATCTGGACTCCCACTGATAACTTCAACAGGATAAAGAGAATTCTAAAGGTGGTTGTTACTTGGTGGTGATAGAGGGAGGATCTGGCAATGGAACTGATGAGCAAGGAGTGTGTGAATCCTTCTCCTGAGCCCAGGCATCAGTGGTTGTAGAAAAGGAGCAGCAAACCCTTGAGAATATACCCAGCAGTGGAATATCTTCAGAAAAGAAGCATCTGGAGATGCAAGGAGAGTGAGGAGCAGACATTTGGCACCATAGGATTCTTAGAAGTCATCTAGCCCAATTCCCTCATTTTCATTTTGATCTTTTTTTTCCTTTTATTTATTTATTTTTTTTAAACAAATACTTTATTAACTTCTGTTTTACATCATTCATTTCCGCCAGATTTTGAGTTGCAATCATTTTCCCCCCATTATTCCCCTACCCAACCTCCCAGAATAGCAGTCCCACAAGATATCGCTTCCTCCAATCTGCTCTCTCCCATACCTTCTCCCATACCCCCATCAACTTTTCCATTAGAGGAAGATGAATCTTTGTGTCCCAATGCCTGCACATCTTATCTCCCAATTATAGGCAAAAGAGTATTAATAATAGCATTTATATATATATTTGAAACATTTAATGTTACGACCTCGAATTTCAGATCCATTTCCTTCCTCCCTTGTCACCCATTCCTTCTTGGGAGATAAGTAATTCAGTATATGTTATACATGTCTAGCTATGCAAAACATTATCATAGTAGATATATTGTACAAGGCTGCTTATAATTCCCTCCCACTCATCCCACCCCCCACCTGGTCCATTCCCTACATGTTCCTGTCCCTCTTCTATAGTGGGTACTTCCAACCTCCCCTCACCCCAAGGATGCCCTCCCATCCATCATCCCTCCTCTCATCCCCTTCCCCCTATCCTGCTGCAGGTTGAGATATCCCATTTAGTATGTATGTCATTTTCTCCCTGAACCAAATTCAATGTGAATGTGGTTTTGCCTTTTTAGCCTTCCTTATTCTCCCCCTCCTTTGCACCCACTTCCCTACATGAGATAGTTTACCCTACCATGTCTCTCCCCATCTCCTCTTGCCACTTTCCTCTCTCACCTCATAATTTCATCCCTTGAGTATTCTCCCTTCCCAACAAATTCAACTTATGCCCTCTATCCATATATATAACTGTAACCATATACACACACATTCACATATGTATTCATATGACCACACCCCTTCTTCCATTATTTTCATAGTGAGAAAGATATCATCAGTCACAGTTATTGCTTTTCCATATAGGAATGTAAATAGTTCAACTTTGATAAGTTCCTTTTGATTTCTTTTCCCTGATTACCTTCTCAGGCATCTCTTCCTTCTTGTGTCTGGATGTCAAATTTTCTATTCAATTCTGGTTTTTTCCTCAAGAATGCTTGAAAGTCCTCTATTCCACTGAATTACCATATTTTCCCCTGAAACAAGATACTCAGTTTTGCTGGGTAGGTGACCCTTGGGTTCATTCCCAGCTCTTTTGCCCTCTGGAATATCATATTCCATGCCCTTCTATCCCTCAATGTAGAAGCTGCCAGGTCCTGGGCTATTCTGATTGTGTTTCCACAATATTGAAATTGTTTCTTCCTGGCTGCTTGTAGTATTTTCTCCTTGATCTGGGAGTTCTGGAGCCTGGCTATAATATTCCTAGGAGTTTTCTTTTTGGGATCTTTTTCAGGAGGTGATCGGTGGATTCTTTCAACCTCTATTTCCCCCAATGGGTCTAAAACATCAGGCCAATTTTCCTTGAGAATTTCTTTAAGGATGATTTCTAGGTTCTTTCTTTGATCATGGCTTTCAGGTAGTCCAATAATTTTTAAATTATCTCTCCTGGATCTATTTTCCAGGTCAATGGTTTTTCCCATGAGATATTTCACATTGCCTTCTAATCTTTCGTTTGTTTGGATCTGCTTAACAGCATCTTGATTTCTCATAAAGTCACTAGCTTCCATTTGCTCCAGTCTAACTTTGAAGGAATGAATCTCCTCAGTGAACTTTTGAGATTCTTTTTCCATCTGGCAAATTCGACTTTTTAAGGCATTCTTCTCCTCATTGCCCTTTGGGCCTCCTTTGCCATTTGAGTTAGTCTATTTTTTAAGGTGTTGTTTTCCTCAGTCAGGCTGTTGATCCTCATTTCATACTTTTCCTGCATCCTTCTCATTTCTCTTCCCAAATTTTCCTCCACTTCTCTTATTTGATTTTTAAAGTCCTTCTTAAGGTCCTCTATGGCCTGCAACCCACTCATGCTTTCCCCTGGGGCTTTTGGAGCAGGACTTCTGACCTCACAGTCCATTTCCCGCTCTATGCCCCAAAAATAGGAGTCTAGGGTTGCATTTTTCTGTTTCCTTTGCCTTGGCATGTTGCCACTTAATTGCTTGACTTTTGGGCTTGTTGCCACACTATGGCTTTAAGGCCAGATAGAGGAATTTTCGTCCCGAACGTGTGGGGGGCAACTTCCATTTCTGGCAAGCTGTAAACCCACCCACGACTTCCACCCTAGATCACAATCCAGATCCAGGGAGGTTAAAGCAAGAGCAATTACCCCCCAAGACTGATCGCTGGATCTCCCCACGATTTGTAGGCTGGGAGCCGGAAATGCCTATGAAAACTACAAAATGGCGTGTCTCCTCAGGGGCTTCTAGTCCCCAGGGGAGGGAGCTGACGCATTCCCCAAATACAGGTCCCAAAGTCCATAGGACACTAACCTCTTACTTTGTCCTAGGCAAGTCTATGTTGATAATTCTGGGGTCGCCACAGTTCCTGGTGTTCTGGGGTTCCTCCAGCCGGCTGCTGGCCCTGCTGCCCTGGGTCTAAAACCTCGGCTCACGCGGACCTGGGCTCGGCTCGGCTCGGCTCCCTGCACTCTGCGTGCTGCCGGCTCCCAGACCGCTGCGCTGGTCCTTCCTGCAGGGTGCTGGGCTGTCCTCAGCGGGAGGTTAGCTTCTCTGTGTCGTTCTGTGGGTGCTGGGGTTCCAGAAGTTTTTCAGAGTCCTTTTTTACATAGTTTGTGGAGAATCTCCCAATTCCCTCATTTTATAGATGAGAAAAAATGAGTGAGAGAGAAAAAGTGGTTTGCTCAATGTCATACAACTAGTAGGGTATACAGTGAAAATCCCAACTCAGGCCTTTTCCTCCTCCTCCTCCTCCTATTCTTCTTCCTCTTTTTCTTCCTCTTCCTCCTCCTTTTTTTCTTCTTCCTCTTTCTCTTCATAATAATAAATTGCAAAAGCAATAATAGTAATTTATATGATACTTTAAGGTTTAGGGTTTACAAAATGTTGCACATAAATTATCTCAATTGATCCAACAATGATCCTCCCTGTTTTACAGATGGTTAGGTCACTTGCTCAGGGTCATACAGCTAGTCAGTGTCTGAGTTTGTATTCAAACTCAGATTTTGTCTCTAACTCTATGATACATCTAAGAGACTATTTAGGTCCCTCAGAGAGTTCAAGCCACCAAGTACTGAGGAAATATCACTCAGCTTACAGAATGACCTGGTTGATGGAATTGCTAAATTTCTACCAGTGATCATCCCTTCAAAACTGGAGGAAGTAAAGGGTGTTTTAAAAGCAGAGGATGATGAATACTACTAAGGTTTGTTTGTTTTTAAAGGTGGAACTGTTAGTGGATAGAGCACTGGGCTTGAAGTCAGGAAGACTCATCTTCATGAGTTAAGATCCAGCCTTAGACACTTACTGGCTGTGTGACCCTGGACAAGTCATTTAACCCTGTTTGTCTCAAATTTCTCATCTGTAAAATGAGCTGGAGAAGGAAAAATCCAGTATCTTTGCCAAGAAAACCCTAAATGGGCTCATGAAGAGTTGGAATATGACTGAAATGACTGAGCAACAACAGCAAAGGAGAAACTAGGTAAAACTATAGGCCAAAGATTATGTATACACACACATATACATACACACACATATATACACACATATAGATATATACATATATGTATATACATACACACTCACACATGCACATATAGCCAATATATGGGCCAATATCATTAATTTTAAAGGACCATTACATGAGGGAGATGATGCCATGACATACAAGTGAATTGGAATTAAGTGAGGCAGGGCTGTGCAAAGTCACTAGCCTCACTTTCTCCTCCAGAGTCCTAGCAGAATTCTACAAGAGATTATTAAATGAATATTCTGTGAGCATTTATAAAGGGATATAGTGATAACTAAGAGACAGCTGAGAGCCATCAAGAGTAGACTGTGCCAGAACGAAACCATCTTCTTTTTTTAATAGGATTTAAACTAGAATGTCAAAAGACTGCCCCAGACATGGCCTTCATGTAAAATATCCAAGTCCTTGACAAAATCACTCTTATCTTTGTGGACAGGTGGGAGAGATTTAGTCTAGATGTGGGTATAGCTAGTGGATTTAAAATGGATTGAATAATTACATAAAAGAGAAGTCATTAAGAGAATGATGTAAACTTGGAAGGTGGTCTCTAGTGAAGGGCCTGAGGCTCTCTCCAGCTCTGTGTTAGTTAACATTTTTATTAATTACTTGGATTAAGGCATAGATACTTATCAAATTTACAGATGACAAAAAATCTGTGAGGGATAGCTAACATATTGGAAGACAGAACCAGAATCCAAAAAGATCTCAACCAGCTAGAATGATGTGCCAAATTTAATAAGATGTAGGATAAATAAGGATAAATGTATCATCTTGCACTTATGTTTTTTCAAAAAATAAACTACAGAAAGTGTAGTATTTATAGCTATCATTTTGATAGTGCTTTAAAGTTTGTAAAAAGCTTCACAAATATTATTTCATTTGATTTTCACAACTATGGGTTGGTTCTCTTATTGTCCCCATTTTACAGATGAGGAAACTGAGGCAGATGGGTGCAGTCACTTGCTTGGGTTCAATCTAATCCATTCCAATAAATATTTACCATGAACCTACTATGTTCCAAGCATTCTATTGGAGATAAAATTAATAAAAAGAAGGGAGATCCTTGCCCACAAGAAGTTTACAATCTAATAGGAGATAACACACAAAAGGAGGCAAGAAAAGGGGTGGGGTGTCTTGCCCTCTATAAAGGAAGGCATTGGAAGGAGTTTGGTCCTTCACACTAGGGCTGATATTGGATTGTTTCAGTTGTATGCCACCTTTTGTGGTTTTCCTGGCAGAGATACTGGAGTGGTTTGCCATTTCATTCTCTAGCTCATTTTAGACACGAGGAACGAACAAAGTTAAGTGATTTGCCCAAGGTCACACAGTTAGTACATGTCTGAGGCCAGGTTTGAACTCTGGAAGATGAGTCTTCCTGACTCCAGGTCTGGAACTCTATCCACCGTGCCACCTACCTGCCCAAATAATAAGAGCTAATATTTTTTGTTTAGTCATTTCAGTAGTGACCCACCCTTTGCAACCCCATTTGGGTTTTTTTTTTTTTTGGCAAACATACTAGAGTGGTTTGGCATTTCCTTCTTTAGTTTCTTATATAGATGAGGAACAAACAAGGTTAAGTGATCTGCCCAGTGTCATACAGCTAGTAAGTGTCTGAGGTAAAATTTGAACTCAGGTCTTCCTGACTTCAGACCCAATCCTCTCTCCACTCCACCCATTAGCTGCCTGCCCTCCAGTCTTCCAATGAGAGGGGAAAAGGAGGCTGAGGGAGGTGGCATCAGTAGAGGACTGAGTAAACAGCATGGTGATGAGATCAGGAGAGATACTCAACCTGGAAAGAGTATCTTCTCTGGAGTTGAAAGCATGTACATTTGAACTCCAGGCCCAGGGCTCCATGCACTGCATCACAGACCTGTGTGTGCTACAGAGAAAAGTATAATTAGACAACAGTTCTGATGAGAAAGATCGGGGTGTTTTCTTAGACTGCAGAGCAAAAATGGATCTGGAAATGCTTGGGCCTGGAATCCCTTGAGAAAGCACCTCAGTCAATCTCTCTGACTCCAGGTATATCCACCAATAAACTATCCCGGGGAAATCAAAGTATATCCTATTTTTAAAGTTCACATTCCTCTTACATTTGTCTCTCCTCTCTTCCCTTCACCTCCTCTCCTCCCCTTCCTTTTCTGAAGAGAAATATATTTTTAAAATATATTGGTTCATAGCTTTCTGACTGGCAGACTCTGCCCTCTCTGAAAAGCACTTTTCCAGATCCAGATGAAACAATGAATATCAGTGATCTTGTGGCTGAAATCTGGGCCTGTATCTACAATGGAAAAGCCCTGGAGGATTCAAAACATCGAACATTCTTCTTTATCTCAGATGGCAGGAGGAGGAGTGGGGGATGACAGCTTCAAAGAAGCCAGTTTAGAGATGATGGAAGATGGGCAGGAAATCCCTTCTTGATAAGGAGAGCTATCCTAAAGTGGCCATCAGGTCCTTAGATCAGTCTTTGGATCTGGTTACTTAATCAGTTCCAAACTCATCTAACCCTCCTATGGGCTGCCCTGGAAGCAGTAGGATTTGATCAATGGAAATTTTGAAGGAAAAGTTTGAGAACCACTGGTTGATCGAGGTCTTAGTTGTATTGGACTCAGTCCCTTTCCACTCTGAGATTCTCTTGCCTGGTAGCCCTACGACAATTCCTTTGACCCTTCTGTGTCATTTTGTCCATCTTTAAAATGGGACAGTAAGTCAACCCTCCCTGAGTAGGCAAGGTTGGGATTGTATGCTATGGATGGAAAGGAGTCTGGCACCATATATTATCATTACTAGTGTTACACAGCTGTTTTCTCTCGCAATTTCTTTACTAATCATAACACATCCAAGAGTAACGGGTGAGATTAGCTTTATGAGGCAAATTCAATGTTTTTGGCGGAAACCACAAATGCTAAGCTTCTTTGTTAACATGCAGTATGCATGAGTAGCAAATCACATATACACATAAACCTCAATTCAACATTTCCCCCATTTCTGACTCCCTCACTCTGAGTATTTACCATCAGTTGTTACCGGTTCAACACATCCCTTAACACCTCCAAACGGTGTCCTCTGGGACCTGGCAGAGCTGCTCTTGGTGGCTATAGGCAAGTCTCTCTGGGTAGATATTATTACTATTATTATTGAATATTAAGCTCCCACTCACTAATGCATTGGAAACTGTCAGGAATATTCCAGAATGGAGCCGAGAAGGAGAAGCCAGAGCCAGAGCCAGCACTGGCTCTCCAGCTGCATGCAGCCTGCCTCTGAGGACAAATCAGCAACAAGGCTTGTACTTCACCAGGATCACTTGTCCTGAAACACTGCAGTTATTTTTCAAGCTTTTACAAGTTCCCCTGGTGCTGTTGATCATCTGAGGCAGAGGAATCATGGTGCTCCAAGCCATGGGTGGCCAGGGCCCACTCCCTACCTGGGAGGTTGATTTACATTCACACTCAGGACAACTTTCAACTATGGTAAAGCCAGAGCTCTGGGCTCGGGGCTGAGTGGATCCTTGTAATTGTCTACACAATTGTGATTAAAGACACACTTGAAGTATTCTTTGGGCTGTGTTATTTTTTTCACTATATTTTCAGCTTTTCAAAGGCAGGCATAATTGCCATGTGCTTTGTATGGAAATGTATGGAGATATAGAAATAGAATTAGAAGGAATAGGAAGCCCTTTATTGCCTTAACTCCATCACTTTATAAACAAGGAAACTGAGGTACAGAAATATAAAGTAATTTGTTGAAGGTCACACAGGCAGTCAGTAATAGAACATTCATAGTGTCTTTTGCCAGAAGATCTCAAAGCACTTTAAAGGATTTTAATAATGCCTAGATCTTTAACCTGGCCTCTATGAACTTAAAACAAATCAAATTAACTATTTTGATAACTGGATTTTAACATAATTGCTTTCCTTTGTGCTTTTATATATATTTTATGTAATATAATATAATTTGTATATTTTACTTTACTGCCCAGGGTAATACAGCGAAAGCATTATTTTAAGAAGGTGTCCATAGATTCACAAGACTGCCAGAGAGGTCTATGATCCAAAAAAAGGCTAAAAAACTGGACGATCAACAATGTTGTCCACAAGGGCCAGCATGAGAGACTTTTATATTGTTGAGAAAGCACAAGTCCCCCCCAAAAAGGTTAGGAACCCTTATCCCAGGGAGAAAAGTTTAGGACACAAGTGCAGCTTGCACAAGGAAAGCTGAATGGGCTGAATTATTTGCTGTCACCATATGTCTATATGATAAAATGCCCCAGATATTTTTGTGTGTCTTGGACCCCTCTGATGTCTGGGGAAGCCTAAGGACCCCCTTTCAGAATCAGGTGTATAAGATAAAATACATAAGATGACAAAGGAAACCCAAGGTTGCTGGAAATAAAGGTGTGATTTTTTTTTCTATACAAATTTATGGATCCCCTGAAATCTATCCATACATTCGTGTATGTGATTGGTTTACTCCATTCTCCCTGTTTTACAGATTGGATCCAGAGAAAATAAATTACTTTTCTGGGGTCATACCTCAGATAAAGCTGTACCTAAAGTTCTGACTCCCAGGCTAAATGAGTTTTCACTAAGATAATATTAACTAATAACAACTGACATGTTTCTCAGGGCTTTTAAAATATTTACAGACTTGGAGCCTTACAGAAATCCTGTGATGGGGGTACTATGGGCATTGTTAATCTCCATTTAATAGATGAAGAAACAAAGGATAGGAGTTGTGACTTGTCCATGCTAACACAGCTAAGTTTTAGAAGCAGTATTTGATCCCAGAGCCCTCTATACCCACTTTGTCCCCCTCATCTTCCTCCCCCCCTTTTCCTGATATTCTATAATATCTCTTAATTCTCAAATTCCACAGTCTCCCCTTAGATAAAAAATGGAGGCTTTCTGGATAACATCATTGTCTGAGCCACTGGGCAATGAGGGAGAATCCCCACTCCCTACACCAATCACTCGCAGTATAACAACAGCTTAGGTGTATCTGAATTGAAGTGTAAATTCTACCACATTTTTTTGTCCCAATATAAATGGATCTCTTTTCTTTTTCAATTTTTAAGTAATTAATTCAAACTAAGATCTACCTTGTTTCTCACCTCCTTTCATCCCTCTACCTCCCAGCATTGAGAAAGCAAAAGAAAAACAAAACGTCTCTTATAAACATGTATAATAGAACATAACAAAGTCCCCATGGTGACTCTTGATGATAGGATTCTTAACCTGAGATCCATGAATTTGTTTTTGTTTTTAAAAATATATTTTGATAACTATATTTCAATATAATTGGTTTTCCTTGTAACCTTATGTAGTTCATTTTCTATATTTAAAAACATTATTCTGAAAAGGGTTACAAATTGCCCAGACTGCCAAAGTGCTCTATAACACCAAAAGATGGTTAAGAAGCCCTGAGCCAAGGCTTAAAATTGAAGAGAGGGTTCTAATCTACCTGACTTGAGGAAGTTCCTCAGTGAGAACTCCTTATATTAATAAAATACCATATTTTGTGCCCCCCCCAATAAAATTCAGAACAAATGGCTTGCATTTCTAATGTACTGTATAGCTTGCAAATCACTCTTCCCATAACAACCCTGGTGAATAAAATTTCTTACGGTCACTGCTTTAGGGGAGAGCATAGCCACTTTCTCCTGAGCCTCCCAGACTTGAAGACAAGTTACAGATTAGACTGACAGACAAGAGCATTATCACCATTCAATTTCAGAGCCAGACTATGCTTTTCCAAAGCCCGACAGAGAGGCCGAGTGAGACCATATGGGATAAAGTGATGGAAGGAGCGACGAACCTAGATGGAAAAGCATTCAAACATAAATTAATATATGCCCAGGGGTCATCTTGCATGCAGTTCCCGCAATAAATGAATCGACAATGTGGATGAACAAGTGAAAAAAAGTAATCAAAGGTAAGAAAGAGGCATATGTAAGGTATTAAGCATCAGGTACAGAGGAGGCCTGCAAAGATTACTGAATGAAGTCCAGAGAGTGGGAAAAAAGATAAGAAAAGCAGAGGTAGTGAATGAAAAGGAGATTGCACTGGAGGTTAAGATAAATAATGAGAAATTTTTCAAGTACATAAGAAATGCAGGGGTCATTGAAGGAGACAGTTGGACCTCTAAGACATGCCAAGGGTAATTTATTGAAGAAAGAGGTAGACATTGCTTTAAAAATTAAATGAATTCCTTTCTTCACTATTCTTTGAGAAAGATGGGGGACAGATGTTAGAAACGGACATAAATTTCCCAAGGGAAAGCAAAGAAATGCTGAAGAATAGCAAGATCATGTTACCACAAGTGATCCAGAAATTAAGGCCCTCTGAAGACTTGGGCTGACAGGACTTGTCAGAGGATTGGCCATGAGGGTAAGGGAACATTTGGCAGGGAAGAATTTTGGGGAAAGAATAAGAAGGAAGGTCCAGAACCCAGGAAGAAGAATGCTTCCATGGCCTCCTAGCTGATCTGTCTTCCTTCATTCCACCTCATGCATAACTTTTCATTATTCATTCATTCACTCAATGTGAGTGAATTCATTCAATGTGAGTTAAGTACAATCAACAACTATTTACTGAACACTTCCCAGTGTTCAGTAGTCAGATTGGAAGGGAAAAGTAGCCAGATTATATAAATCTGAGGGAATTAGTGGTTTGATAGTGCCTTCAAGACATGTTCAAAGCATTGGGACAGGTCTCATTGAGAATACCAAAGCATATAAGAATTGGTTTCTTCTCTCATGTAATTTGTACTTTAGCAAGAGAAATAAGACATTCAGTTCAACTCAGCAAATTTACAGAGTTAGGTAGAGGCTTGTCCCAAAGGAATTTATAATGTTAGAAGTTTGATCGTGTTAACACATAAATATGATATGAAGGTGGCTGTGATAAATGCAGAAAAAAAAGGTCCAGGGAAAATGCTTAGAGACAGTTGAAGAAGGAAGGATCACTTTTAATAGGGGACAGGAAAGGAAGAGGATTACAGAAGGAAGAATGTGGCATCTGAGATAGGTATTTTCAAAGACAAGAGGAGTTTCAATAGGCAGAAAATTAGAAAAGTAGGAGACCATTCCAGGTATGGGAGCCTTTGCTAGCAGGGAGAAGGAGAAGACAGAATAAAAACGGGGGTAAGCTACTAGTACAGTTTGTCTGGAAAATAGAGTATATGAAAAGGAACCAGACTATACACAGTTTCAAATGGCAAAAGAAGCAGTACCTTATGCTTTGATCAATTTGTAATAGGGAGCCATAGATAATTTCTAAGCAGAGGAGGATTGTGAACTGAGTGAAGCAATTGGGAGATTATGCTGGCAGTTCAGTGATAGTTTAGAAAAAGCATAAATTGGGAGAAGGAAAGCCAGATAGGCAGCATTTATAGTAGGCAGGATGAGAAGGGATAAAGCCCTGAACTAGGAGAGTTCCAATGTAGGTGGAAAGTAGGTGAGGAGACATTTCAGGGGTAAAAAATTAGAAGCTAATTGGGTATTAGGGATGAGGAAGAGAAGAGGGAAGAGTCATAGTTTCTCTAAAGACTCTACATCTGGGGGACTAGGAGTGGGTAGTATTATCAACAGAAATACACAAGAAAAGAATCAAGTTTAGGGGAGAAGCTGAGGTCAGTTTTGGATGCATTGATCCCTCAGTAACAATATGCTGGCAGAATGTTTCGGTGGAGATTTGTGGAAAGCTGTCAGAAGTTGAGACCTGGAGTGCCTGGTGAGAACTTGGAAATGTCAAGAATGTATGAAATCATTAAGGGAAAAGGTACAAACAGAAGAGTTCCCTATAAACTTGGGAGACTTGCGTGTTTGAGGGGAGGAACAAATACATATAATATAATATGTAATAGATTCCATGAAAAGGTGAAAACAAAATGCTCTAGGAGCTAGATGGTGGCCAGTCAGTTATCTACTATCTACTAGATATCAGACATTATTCTATATGATGGGCTTACAAAAGAAAAAAAGGAGGCGTTGATTTCAAGAAGCTTATATCCCTTGCCTTTTCAATGGGTATCCCTGCCTGGAATGCTCTCACTCCTTGCCTCTACTCCTTGACTTTCTTTAAGAGTAAACTGAAATTCTACTTTTTACTTGAAGTTTTTCTTGTCCCCCTCTTCTTCCATTTACATCATCTCTATCTTGTAGGTAACTGGTTATTCTCATGTTGCCTCCCCCATTAGAATGTGAGCTCCTTGAGTGCAGGATTTGTTTCCCCCCATTTCTTTACACACATTGGCACAATGCTCAGCTCACAGAAACTGCTTAATAAATGCTTGTTGACTAACTGTCCCAGGGTATGGTATCTCCCCACCTTGAGCGTAACCTAAATGAATATATCCTACCTCTCCAAGTGTCTCAGGTATAGCAACTCCTGTTTATGGCTTTGCAAATGCCCCTTTAATTATTTGATGAATATCTAGAAGCAATCCCTCCTCACTTCCCTCACTCATACTCTGGCTACTCCTAAATGGAGGGGAGGGTGTCCTATTTGTGGATACTGCTGTAAAAACTACCCATAAAGCTGGTCATGGAGTTTATGGTAGGGAGAAAATGGATAGCATGGAAGAAGAATATTCTAGTGGAAGCATACACAGTTAGAAGAGTTTGTATTGGCAGTGATGAGTCACTCAGTGATGAGTGTGAGGACCCCGACTCACTTATCAGGCTGGAAAAAAAGAACAGGAGTTGAGGAATGCTGAGATGGCAAAATGAGTGTAGTGATACAGATGAGAAGGGCCATAAACTCAAAATGCTTGGTTAGAGGGAGCAAAGGCAGATAATTCGATTATCCAATTCAGCGTGGGGACATATAAGGTAATGAAGCTAGGGACGAGAAGCCAAGAGGCAAAATAGACCTTCTCTGGTAACATGAAGAAAACTACTAAGAAGCTAGTTCGGGGGGCAGAGGTGCATAAAATTTTAATGTCGTTGGCACAGTGTTCCAGAGTTGTAAAAGAAATCAAACGTTATTCTGGGCTGCATCAATAGAGCAGTTGGGAAGAAGTCAAAGGTAATCGGCCAATCACTGTAAAAAGGAAGTGGTAAGGAGGTGTTTGTCTAAGGAAACCCGCAGAAATGTCTGGCTAGATTTCTTGTCTACCCAGCACTCTTCTCTTTCCAGTGTTGGGGATAAACTTCTCTGAGCATTCCAGGAGGGTTGGAGGGCAGGGAGAGTCTGAATAGGGCTGGGGAAGCATTTATATAGCACCTACTATGTGTGCTAAGCACTTTACAAATATTATCTCATTTGATGGGAACTGAGCCTATGATTTTAAAGGGAAGGAAATTTCTGGATGAGGAAATGCCCTCTATTATTGCAGGCTAGCACATTCTCTGCAACTTAGAATCATAGAAATTTGCCAAGAATATTGAAGGCTAAGTGACTTGTCCAGTGTCACACGGCCAATATAGGTTAGAGATCTTTTTGGCTTTTAGATTAACTCTCTACTTAGCCATCATGTAATGTCCACTCAACTGCAAATCATTGTTAGGGTAGTAGGCATTCTTCATCCATTTGTTTCTTCCTGAGCAAATAGGGAAGTCAAAATATTTCTAGTGGTTAGGGATTTCATTTAGGAAATGCTACAGTATTCCATGGCTTGATGTGATGAGGACAATGTTTTCTGCGCTCGAGTTCTTTGATAGTATATTAGAGGTTGGAGGGACCTTTGAGGTCATTTAGTCCAAGTGTCTCATTTTTCAGTTGAGGAAACTGAGGCCCAATGAGATTTAAGTGACTTGCTCAGGGTCACACAGATAGCAAATGGTAGAGCTGAGATTTTACTCTGGTGGGGATAACAAGAGTCCTTGCCTCACAAGATTGTTGTGAGGAGCAGATGAGATAATATATGTAAAGTATTTTGTAATTTTGCTAGATAAACGTAAGCTATGAAATGTCTTTTTGACCTCCCAAGTCCAAGCACCATGCTGCTTGATGGGAAGACTTCATCATCTAAAGGGAATGGCTCCTCCATTTGGCCTTGGCACTAGATGCTTGTTGTCTTACATGACAATGCCAAACATCTTATTCTGTTATGTTTTGCTTGATGTAACAAACCAGAGGTGAATTGAACAGTTATGTTGGTTGTACCCTAGTTCATGGAATAATGTATAATTTTGGCATCTGTACCTTACTGGGGGAGAGGCTTTAAAATCTTACTCCAATGAATCAAATACTTAAAAAATAGTCAATAAAGAATGAACCTAATGGGTTCTTGTATTTTTGGGGGGAAGGCAATTTGAGTTACATGACTTGCCCAGAGTTATACACTAGTGTATGAGGTTAGATTTAAACTTGGCTCCTTTTGGTTCTAGGTCCAATGTTTTATCCACTGCACCACCTAGAACCACCAAGACCCCAGGGTCTTGTATTTGTGATACCTTGATTTAAATTATATAATTGTAAAGACGCAATCTCCTGGGGGAATATTATTTGTAAAAGCCTTCAGATTTTATTCTCATACCTTAATTGTGTGCATAGGTTGTTCTCATAAAAATATTGTGAGGGTCAATCAATCAATAAGCACTTATTAAACAACTACCATTTGCTAGGCAATTTCAAAAAGAACTGCTATAATTATTTTTGTATATATGGGTCCTTTTTACTCTTTCTCCGATATCACTGAAGCATAGGGCTAGCAGGTGATTTCGAACTCAAAGTGCATGTATGTTCAATTTAGTAACACTGGGAACATGCTTCTAAATTGTTTTCCAGAATGACTGGATCAATTTCACTGATACACCAATACTGTGGTAGCATTCCTATTTTCCCATAGTTCCTCCAGTATTTCTTATTTTTCTCTTTTGTCCTCTTTGCCCATCTAATGAGGCTGAGGTGAAACTACAAAGTTATTTTAATTTACATTTCTCTAATGTGCATTAGATAGCACTGTGGACAGAGGGTGGACCTGGCATCAAGAAGCCCTGAGTTCAAATCCAGCCTCAGACACTTACTAACTTAATTTCTGCCTCAGTTTCCTCATCTGTAAAATGGGGATAATAATAGCACCTACTTCCCATGATTATTGTAAGGATAAAATGAAATAATATTTGGAAAGCACTTTGTAAGCATTAAAATGCTTCATAAATGTTAGCTATTATTAGTGATGGCATTTTTTCATGTGGTTGTTTTTTTTTTAAACAAATGCTTTATTAACTTCTGTTTTACACCATTCATTTCCACCAGATTTTGTGTTACAATCATTTCCCCCCAGTTATTCCCCTACCCAACCTCCCAGAATAGCAGTCCCACAAGATATCACTTCCTCCAATCTGCTCTCTTCCATACCTTCTCCCATACCCCCTACGACTTTTCCATTAGAGGAAGATGAATCTTTGCGTCCCAATGCCTGCACATCTTATCTCCCAATTATAAGCAAAAGAGTATTAATAATAGTATTTTTATATATTTGAAACATTTAATGTTACGACCTCAAATTTCAGATCCATTTCCTTCCTCCCTTGTCACCCATTCCCTCTTGGGAGAAAAGTAATTCAGTATATGTTGTACATGTCTAGCTATGCAAAACATTATCATAGTAGATATATTGTACAAGGCTGCTTATAATTCCCTCCCACTCATCCCACCCCCCACCTGGTCCATTCCCTACTTGATGCTGTCCCTCTTCTATAGTGGGTACCTCCAACCTCCCCTCCCCCCAAGGATGCCCTCCCATCAATCATCCCTCCTCTCATCCCCCTTCCCCCTATTTTGCTGCAGGTTGAGATATCCCATTTAGTATGTATGTCATTCTCTCCCTGAACCAAATTCAATGAGAATGTGGATTTGCCTTTTTTTTTCCCTTCCTATTCTCCCCCTCCCTTGCAACCACTTCCCCTTGCTTCTTCTACATGAGAGAGTTTACCCTACCCTGTCTTCCCCCATCTCCTCTTGCCACTTTCCTCTCTCACCTCATAATTTCATCCCTTGAGTATTCTCCCTTCCCAACAAATTCAACCTATGCCCTCTATCCATATACACACACATTCACATATGTATTCATATGACCACACACCTTTCTTCCATTATTTTCCTAGTGAGAAAGATATCACCACTCACAGTTATTGTTTTTCCATATAGGAATGTAAATAGTTCAACTTTGATAAGTTCCTTTTGATTTCTTTTCCCTGATTACCTTCTCAGGCATCTCTTGCTTCTTGTGTCTGGATGTCAAATTTTCTATTCAATTCTGGTTTTTCCCTCAAGAATGCTTGAAAGCCCTCTATTCCACTGAATGACCATATTTTCCCCTGAAACAAAATACTCAGTTTTGCTGGGTAGGTGACCCTTGGGTTCAGTCCCAGCTCTTTTGCCCCCTGGAATATCATATTCCATGCCCTTCGATCCCTCAGTGTAGAAGCTGCCAGGTCCTGGGCTATTCTGATTGTGTTTCCACAGTATTGAAATTGTTTCTTCCTGGCTGCTTGTAGTATTTTCTCCTTGATCTGGGGAGTCTGGAACCTGGCTATAATATTCCTGGGAGTTTTCTTTTTGGGATCTTTTTTCAGGAGGTGATTGGTGGATTCTTTCAACCTCTATTTTGCCCTCTGGATCTAAAACATCAGGGCAATTTTCCTTGAGAATTTCTTGAAGGGTGATTTCTAGGTTCTTTCTTTGATCATGGCTTTCAGGTAGTCCAATAATTTTTAAACTGTCTCTCCTGGATCTACTTTCCAGGTCAGTGGTTTTTCCCATGAGATATTTCACATTGCCTTCTAATCTTTCATTTGTTTGGATCTGCTTAACAGCATCTTGATTTCTCATAAAGTCATTAGCTTCCATTTGCTCCAGTCTAACTCTGAAGGAATGAATCTCCTCAGTGAACTCTTGAGATTCTTTTTCTATCTGGCAAATTCGACTTTTTAAGGCATTCTTCTCCTCATTGCCCTTTTGGGCCTCCTTTGCCATTTGAGTTAGTCTATTTTAAGGTGTTGTTTTCCTCAGTCAGGCTGTTGACCCTCATTTCATACTTTTCCTGCATCCTTCTCATTTCTCTTTCCAATTTTTCTCCACTTCTCTTATTTGATTTTTAAAGTCCTTCTTAAGGTCCTCTATGGCCTGCAACCCGCTCATGTTTTCCCCTGGGGCTTTTGGAGCAGGACTTCTGACCTCACAGTCCTTTTCCCGCTCTATGCCCCAAAAATAGGAGTCTAGGGTTGCGTTTTTCTGTTTCCTTTGCCTTGGCATGTTGCCACTTGATTACCTGACTTTTGGGCTTGTTGCCACACTATGGCTTTAAGGCCAGATAGAGGAATTTTAGTCCCGAACGTGTGTGGGGCAACTTCCATTTCTGGCAAGCTGTAAACCCACCCACGACTTCCACCCTAGATCACAATCCAGATCCAGGGAGGTTAAAGCAAGAGCGATTACCCCCCAAGACTGATCGCTGGTCCTTCCTGAAGGGCTGCTGGGCTGTCCTCAGCGTGAGGTTAGCTTCTCTTTGTCGTTCTATGGGTGCTGGGGCTCCAGAGGTTGTTCAGAGTTCCCTTTTACATAGTTTGGGGGGAATCTGGGGGCAGAGTGGCTTGGATGAGCTGTTTCTACTCCGCCATCTTGGCTCCGCCCCCCCATGTGGTTGTTGATAGTTTGAATTTCTTTCTTTAAAATTGGCTATTAATATCCTTTGGCCACTTGTCTACTGTTAAATGACCAGGAGTTTAGATTCTCATGAGGAAGACATCAATTACATAAGTATATGCAGAATAAACATAAGTATTTTATGGAATATACAATTATATAGTATATGATAAATAATTATTGTATAACATATAATAAATAGAAGTATACAAAATATGTATAAAGAGAATAAATACAAATGGATTGTATGCAAAAATAGGTGTATAGTTTGGTAATTATTGCCTTTTTTGTGGGCAATTTCTAATAAGACCTGAGATTTCCCCCCCATGTCTTTGTTGTCTTCCCATCTTTCAGATATCTTGAGAATAGGTACCTTAATATCCTCAAAACTATGTTGTCTCCACCACAGACTTTCTCTGTGTCTACTTGGCCTGGTTGAATTGCTCTTCTCATCTTTTTTCTTCCCCAATTAATTGACATTTCCATTTCCTCTTGGAAATCACTAAACATGTATGAGCAGGAAAGTGACCTGATCAACCAGTGCATTGAGAGAAGACATGCTTTCTGCTTTTGAGGGAACTGTAGCCCAGATGTAATAGATACCAGTAACAAAGAGTTTGAAACAGACTTCATAGGCTATCTAATTTTAAAAAGTACTTCTACCAAATCTCTGATAAGCAGTGACCCAATGAACCTCTGTTTGAAAAAGCCCAGGGTTAGAGAGATCACCACCTTACAAGGCAGTCTATTCTACTAATGGACAAATCTAAGTATTCAAAATTTTCCCTTAGCCCAAATCTGAGCTTTCTACCACTTCTATTCTCTTCCCTCTGGAGCCATCTCCTTCCACATTGGAAGGCAATCAGTCAATCAACAAGCTTTTATTAAGAACTTACTATATGCCAGGCTCTGTACTAGACAAAAATGAAATAGATGAAGGAGTTTACCTTCTATCATATAAGGGACATGTATAATATATATATATGTATATATATATATATATATATATATATATATTACCATCATTATTGTAGCATTTATATAATGCTTTAAAGTTTGCAAAACACTTTTCACATATCTCATTTTATCAGAACAGTTCTGGGAGATAAGTACTATTATTATTCGCATTTTATAGATGAGGGAAATGAGGTTGAAGAATGTTGTCACTTGCTCAGTTTACAGTGTAATATAGAGACATACCAGTCACACAGCTGGCAAATATTCGAGACTGGATTTGAATTCAGGTATTTCTGATTCAAAGCCCAGTTCTCTATCCACAGAGTTGTATATCAGAACATATAAAATACATATGAAATGAACAAAAGGCAATTTGAGAAGAGTGCACTAGTAGCTTTAGGGATAAAGAAAAACTTGTAGAAGGTGGCATTTAAGTTGTTTTGAAAGAAACGAGGGGTTTTAAGGGTAAGAGGCAAGGAGGAAGTGTCTTATAGGCATGGGAGACAGACATTGTAGAATGTTGGAGGAGGAAAGAACAAGAAGGCCAGTCTGACCTTATTAAGTTAAATGTGTCATGATGGATAGGTCCATTGAGTGTGGAAGGTATAAAAGGAGAGTAAAATGTAAAATTTGTAAAGGTAGGTTGTGGATAGGTTGTCAAGGACTTTAGAAACCAAACATAGTACTTTATATTGATCCTAATAGCAGAAGGAGCCATTAGAGCCATTTTTTGAAAATAGAAGATACATGCTTAGACCTACATTTTAGGAAAATCATTTTAGCAGCTGAGTAGCAGACAGAATGGGGTAGTCAGATTTGGGGTAGGAAGACAGAGACTAGTCCAGGTGAGAAGTGATGAGAATCTCAGTGAGGATGGGAGATGTGTGAGCAAAGAGAAAGAGATAGATGTGGGAGCTGTGGAGGCAGAAATAAGATTAGGCAACTGTTAAGATATGTCAAAGAGTAAAGATTTTAAAATATCACTGAGTTTGGGAGTCAGGTGACTGGAAGAATGGTAGTAACCTTGACAGAAACAGAGAAGTTCCGAAGAGGGATAGGTGAGGGGCAGGTGGCTGAGGAGATAATGAAGTCTGTTTGGAACATTATTTTTCTCCAGAATAATTTTCCAAATTCCCTTGCCTATTCCTTATATAACATTCAATTCAATAAGCCTTTATTAAGCCACCTATGATTTGCCAGGCACGGTATGAGTTCCTGGGGGGAGACACACACACACACACACACACACACACACACACACACACACACATATTTGTCTTTAAGGAGCTTATATTTCTGCTATTACTGCTAAACCTTTCTTCATCTTATGTCAGCCCTTCAACAGCCTTCTTCCTCTGTACAGTTTTAAGATTTGACACTAAGAATTCACCACCTATACAATTTCTTCCTGTCTTCTAAACCCCAACTCCAGTCCCTCCAAGTGCTCCCTCTCTGTTAGGGATGGTCATCCCTTCTCAGACCTCATATAACTCTTTGTCTTTACTTTTCTTATAAAAATGCATATCCTTTTTTTTTGTTGTAGCCATTTCTGCTTGGCATATCTCTATATTAGATTGTGAGCTCCATAAAAACAGGAACCATGTTTTATTAAAATTTTATCTCCCCCAGTAACTAGTGAGGTGTTCTGGACAATGTGGGTACTTATACTTGAATAAGTTGTTGAATTGAATCGAGTTGACTAGCACAAAGTAGCATGAGAATTTTTACCTCCCTTAATCAGAGCACTATTATTGTATTAATGCAGCCTGAAATTCCATTAGCTTTTATGGCAGCCATATCATGATGATAACATCCTTCCAAATAAAAGAATCTCCAAATTCAAGCAATGTCTTCCTTCTTTTAGTCCTTTCTAGTGTCTGTGCCCACCAGGGTACAAAGAACACTCCCAGAGATAAGTTACCATCAAATTCAAGAATGCTGTTACTTGCCATCCTGCAATTCACATGAAACTAGCTAAAGAATCCTCACCCTCTATTACTGAGAACTTTAATTGCTCAATTATATAACCTGGATGAACTTCAGAGTTTCGAGCTTGGCTCTGTGAAGCTCCATTAACATTTGGTCCCAAACCAATAATTATTGCTGTAAATACCGATATGCCTATAAACACTTAGGTACACAATACCAGTCAGAAATAGGGACACTTGGGTCAATAAACATTTTTCAAAAAGAAAGCGATAGGGAAAAGGGAAGTCAGCTTATCTGTCTTCAGCCTGGCTATCTCTTCCATTCCCTGTTTACCACTTGTGATCCACCCATCAATTAAGCATTTGACTTATTTCTTTAAGGTCATTTTGCAAAGGAAGCAATCCAAGTTGGGGCTTTGGACTAAGTTTCACATGGGAAATCTACTTCCTAACATTTCACACCCAAGGGCACTGCGTGTGTCTTGGCAGGGAGAATGAAATGTCTTGGATATGGTGCTTCCCTGTATTCTTACCAAGATGATTCATTCACCTTAGCCAACTAGGTTGACTAGTGTCTCCACCTACCCAAGCCATCCCTTTTGCAAAGACAAGAGAATGGTGGTAGTGGGGCATTGGGGATGGGACATTCCAATACTTTACTTCTGAGGTTAAAACTGAAATTTACACTGACTTCCCTAGAGTCAAATTCCATCCTCAGCATCACCATCACTAAGAAGTTTTGTCTTTGACTTAATCAAATAATATATCAACCAAAGTTCTCCATCCAGCTGTCCTAAATCTAGAAATCAAGATAATGAAGTACAGCTCCCCCAACTGAAAGAAACCTCAGGTGAAAATATGGATCCTAGCTCAGGAAAATTCATTACTGCCCAAATTGCTACTCATTGGATAATTATGGTTCTCTTTATCCAGGTTATATTTACTCCTCATCATGCCCTCATTTCCCTCCTCCCTCTCTTAGCCACTTCCACTTCCTAATCATTCTCAACAGCTGTACCTTAAATCAGACAGTGACTACATAAAGTGGAATTGTTATAGTTGATTACAAAATGAGGTACAGTAGAAATGGCCCTGTATTTGAAAGTGAACCTGGGTTGAAATTCTGATTTTTGTCACTTAAAATCTGTGTCATCTTGAGGACATCTCTTAGCCTCAACTTCTTCTTCTAGATGACCTCTAAGACCCTTCAAGTTCTTGCTTTATGTAGACTGATTATAAACACAATGGAATTGATTTCTTCCTTTCATTGATAGCTCTCTGTATTACTGTTTTAGAGTCATTCCAGATATATTCCTAAGGTTCAAAATAAATCCTAGGCTAGAAGAGATTTTCAGAACTTACCATCCCCCCTCTTCCACCTTCTAATCTGCCTTCAGAGAGAAATAGCTTAGAAAGAAGTAGAATCTTCTTTGCTTTTAACTTAAAAAGGGGTTTTTATGGTCTTTTCTGGATGTCCATCCTAATTTAAAAGCTACTCCAGTCAGGAAATTCTTCCCTAAGTAGGTAGAGGATCTTATTTATAAGTGTGTCTGCACAGTAGGATGTCTAGCTTAGTCATTTCTAGAGGATTTGAGTTCCTCCAATCTTCTTGTGCTAGCCTATGGAAACAAGGAAGATCAATTTCCAGACCCATGGTCTTTCTTGACATGACTCCTCACTTGAGAATAGTATATTCTCCACACTGTGGAGGCAGAAATAAGATTAGTGAGGACTGTGTGAGGACTGATTTTGATAGATTTAGCCCTTCCTAGCAAAGCAAGGACCTAAAATAATTCCAAAGGACACATGATGGAGAATGCCAGCCACATCCAGAGATAGAACTATAGAGTCATAATGCAGAACAAAGCAGACTATTTTCTTTTTTGTTTTATTTTTTTATTTCTCGTGTTTTTTTCCATTCATTATAGTTCTATGCAACATGACAAATGTGAAAATGTGTTTAATAGGAATGTATGTGTAGAGCCCATATCAGAATCCAAGCAGTCTTGGAGAGGGAGGGAAATGGGAGGGGGAGAAAATTTAAAATTTATGGAAGTGAACGTTGAAAACTAAAAATAAATAATTTAATAAAAATAATGTAAAAATAAATAACCCTAACAAATAAAGTAAAAAAAAAGAAAATAGTATGTCCCCAGTGTCCACTGGTTCACGAACTGGGACTGAGCCCCAGGACCAAGAGAAAAAATGAGAAGGAACTCCTTTAGGAGTTAGGCTTATCTTCCAGCTCTCAGGTGGAGGAGGAATGAAAGTAGTCTAAGCTATATCAAGGGAGAAACTTTCCCTGGAAGTCACTGATATAGAGGAAGTGGGGCTAAGTGAATTTCTGTCATGTTTTCCCATGCTCTTTCTGCTGTCTAAGACCTTATGAAAGAAGCACTGACTTTGATTGCTATATATCAGCTCTAGTGGAAGGAGAATTTCAATTAAATTCAATGAATACGTTTATTAAACACATACTACAGTATGTGCAAGGCACTGTCCTAGGTACTGGGGATACAAATGCAAAACATAATTGTTCCTGCCCTCAAGGAGCTTGGGGCATACATGGAAATAGAAAAGTAAATGATTTAGTTGCTACTACATGCAAGGCACTTTTCTAGGTGCTAAGAGACAGAGAAAGAGAATTAAGGATCTTTAGGTGCTATCGTCTTCTGGATTTCAATTAGAAATAAAGATATTATACCTCTGAAATTATAAATTCATTTGGATCCCCAAGTAGAATGTCAGTTCCTCAAGACTAGGAATGATTTTCATTATCTTTGGGTAGAACAGTTGTCTTGGGAAATTCGTCTCTGGGGTAAAGGTTTGCTCAGGATCATCCAACTAGTGTATGTCAGACTCATGACTTGAAACCAGCTCTATCAACCACATGACTGCTTCTCACCTTGCAAATGGAAAGCTATTAATAAATGATTGTTGAATATCCCTGTTGAAAATATAATCCAACGGGAAAATAGGATTTAACTTGAACATATTTTCAGAAGCAAAGCTAGAAAATCAAATATGGGATACCCAAATCATTATGCTAGGCTTTGAGTTTGGGGATCATGCTTTCAAGGATGACATTTTGGGAATGTAAGTAAAGTCAGTTAGACTATATGTCTCTCTCTCTCTCTCTCTCTCTCTCTCTCTCTCTCTCTCTCTCTCTCTCTGTGTGTGTGTATGTGCGTGCATATGTCTATGTGTAGGGATTGAAAGAGAGAAGAAGAGATAGACATTAAAAATGAGATGGGTTTTGAGAAAGTCTCAGTTCTGGTAGCCTATTTTGTGAAGAAATCATTTTGTAACTGTATTGCTATGGCTACTACTACATCAACGATTTTCCAATGCAAAAAGGAATGCCACTGCTTTCTCCTTTTTTTCCTTTTCCTAGTCTGGGAATTTTCTATGAAGTTTCTTTTTCGGTCTTGGTACAATTACTTTTTTCTTCATTATTTTTATTGTTTAAAAATTATATTTAGGTGCAGCTAGGTAGCGCAGTGAATAGAGTATAGGTCCTGGAGTCAGGAGGACCTGGGGTCAATTTCAGCCTCAGACATTTAACACTTATGAGCTGTGTGACCTTGGAGAAGTCACTTAACCCCAATTGCCCTACCTTTTCCCCTCCAAAAAAGACAAAAAATTATATTTAGTGATATATTTTATTTTCATATAACTGCTATGGGGGTGTATGGGGTGGGAAGAAATGCCCTCAAATTCTCCCAATCCCCTCCAGCTTGAATATTCCCTAGAATAATAACCCCAAACACTAACTGTATCTGGTAATACATGCCACATTCTGGTCTAGCAGTCTTTCCTGCCATAAGAGAGCTATATGTCATTATATGTTCTCCATGAGCTTCTTTAGGTTTTTTCTTTTTAAAATTATTCTTTTTCTCGATTCACAAACATCTACCTTTCCTCCCACCTACCTCTGTCTCTTCAGACTAGGGGAAAAACCCCTCTGAAGCCAATTTGTATAGTCAAGCAAAGCCCATTCCTACTTTTTCCATGTCCAAAAATGTGTACTCTGTACTACATATCTTGTCTGTCATCTCTCTATCAGGAGGTGGGTAGTATTCTAAACCATTTATCTGGAATCATGGGTGATTATTGATTAGAATTCCTGAGTCCTTTGAAATTAATCTTATTTTTTTTAAAATTATTATAGTATAAATTGTTCTTCTGCTCACTATTCTCTGCATAAGTTCAAAGTAAGGTTCTAATGACACCTAGTCCCTGCACTTCTTTCTTATTTTCCTGCTGTGTCTGTTGATTTTGTGAGATATGATGTCTCCCCCCCACCTACCTCTTTCTTTCCCCTTTCCTTCTAGTATCTTTTCCCTCTCCCTTTCCTTTCTCTCTTTAGAATGATCAAAGCCTAACAAAAATCATTCCCACGCCTTCTGTTTTGCTCCCTCTATGACTTTTGCTGAAATCATAGTTCTTAGAGGACACTTGTATTGCTCTCCCACACCACTCCTATTAGAATGCAAACATTTCATCCCCATATAGTCTTTTCTGATTGCTTGCTTATATTTACCTTCCATGTTTCTCTTTACTCCTGTGTTTGTATTTCAAAGTTTGTACTCAGCTCTGTTCTTTTCATCAGGAATGTTTGATAAACTCCTATTTCATTACAGACCCATTCCACCTCCTCTTCCCTCCTGTTCCTTCCATAGTACCCAGTTTTATAGGCAAGTTATTTTGGTTTTTGTAATATTGTACTTCATACTCTCTACTCTTTTATTGTGGTAGCTGACATAGTTTGTGTGATCCTGACAATGGTTCTTCAATACTTAAATTCTTTCTCTATGATTGCTTGACAGATTTTTCTTTAACCCGACAACTCCAATTATCACTGTAATGTTCCTGAGAGTTTTCATTTTAAGGTTTTTATCAGGAAGTGACAATTGAATTGTTTCTATTTTTACTTTGCCATCTGGTTCTGAAAGGTTTGGGTAGTTTTATTTCCTGATTTTTTGAAACATGATATTCAGGCTCATTTTTTGATCATGATTTTCAGGTAGTCCAATGATTCTTAAATTACCTCTCTTTGATTTGTTTTCCAGGTAAGGTGTTTTTTATATGACATACCTTCTATTTTCTTTTGGTTATTTCACTCTTTTGTTTTTATTTTTAATAATTCTTGTTTTGTTATGGTATCATTAGCTTCTCTTTGTGCCATTCTAATTTTCAGGTATGCTATTACTTAGTTAAGGTTTTATATCTTATTAATCTGTCCATCTCTTTCTAAGTCTTTTCTCAGTAGCTCTCATTTCTTTTCCAATTCTTTCCTCAGTTGCTCTGGTTACATTTATAATATCATTCTAAACTAATTTTTAAGTTGTTTCATTCCTTCTAGGAATTCTATCTGATTTTATGGGCAAGCTGTTTGTTTGCTTGTTTTGAGACTTTGCCTGTAGGCAAAATACCTGTAGGTATTTTGGAATTATTGGAGTTATTATTATTATTTGGAGTTATTCTCTTTTGGATTTGTGTCTTGGGCATCCCTGATCTCATAATAGGTCTTTAAAAATATTTTTGTCTGTTTTTTCTTCCTGTTATCTGTTCTGTGCAACCTCACTTTGCTCACCTAGATAGGAGCTCTTTAGGGGCTAAATCTAATCCTGGCTCCTATAAGAGGTCTCCTCTTCCCCTCAAATACCTTTCTAGATGGGGGATTGAATCCACAATCTGTTCTGAATGATAGGGGGCACTGGGCACAGAATCTACACTGATTCCATGCTCCAGGCCCCAAATTATTGTCCTGGCCCAGTGACTGAGTCCCACATCCACTTTGGGATGGCATAGATAGGAATTCTGGATACTTCTCTGGGTGATACTTGTTGGTCTGGACCCAGGGACTGGTTCTGTAAACAGATCTGGGCAACAGAGGGATCCTATATTGTTGCCCTAGCTTAGGAACTCTGTGGTGAGTCTGTAATACCAACCTACTCCTGTGCCACAGTTCCTATTCTGGTCACTTGCCTATAGGTCTAATTTGTGATCTTGGTCTGGAAAATGGTCCAATGTCATTTCTCTTTTGATTTGCTATTGATAATTCAGTCTGGTATTCTTATTATATCATTGTTGGAATGGCTGTGGAGCAAGCTAGGTTGCATTGCTTCTTCCTACTTTGTAATCTTGGTTGGTTTCATCCTGGTACAATTGTATATATGGATTCTTCTCCAGAAATCCCTGGGAGACCCCTTTCCTTGCTTGCTATTTAATCAAACCAAATTAAACCTTCTATTTATTTTGCTGGTTCTTCACATCCATGGACCCTGGTTTACTCATTTCCTCTTTCTATCTTCCCTTTGATTGAAGCGTCACCATCTACTACTAGAAAATGAGAATGTTTCTTGCTAAGAACCAATATGTACTTCTCCCACTGCAACATATGGAGATCTTTTTTTTTTTTTCAAAAGGCTCAGTTGGTCAGGTGAACAGCTGGGGCTTAGCACTCTTATGAATAAGCAGCAATAACTCTGATAAAGTGAGCTTAAGGAGAAAGCTTAACTACTTTGATGCAAGGATAGGATCTTTCTCCATCCTTAGCAGCCTCCACCTCCTGGATTTATTTTCCTGCTTTTGTACATTTGATGCTTAGATGGGAGATAACTTTGATTTAGGGGAAATTCCCCTTTTTGATTTTATAGAAACTCTATACCTTACCAAATAGATGTACTACAACAAAATTGTCTACAGGCAAGTTCTTGTAAAATGAATCATATGTTCCCATTTATTTTTCATTATAAAATAAGAGATATATTCCCCAAAAAGAAAAATATCCCTCAATTAACTGAGTTAAACACTTTTGGTGATGGAAGAGTGCTGGAGGTTGTGGGGCATGTGGAAGGTGGTCATAATAATAAACTAGTTAATGAGATGGCATATCAGATGGGAGTGGTTATCTGGACCTTTCAGAATTCTTTTTTTTTTTTTAATTTTGGAAGGCAATTAGGGTTAAGTGACTTGCCCAAAGTCACACGGCTAGTAAGTGTGTTAAGTGTCTGAGGCTGGATTTGACCTCAGATCCTCCTGACTCCAGGACCACTGTGCCACCTAACTGCCCCTCCCTTTCAGAATTCTGCAGCATATTTAGGCAACTTGTAAATTTCTAAATCTCTCTTCCATCTTCTATCACCTAACTGCTCCTCACTAGCACTACTTCACCCTGTTGCAGAATTCTATGTTTCTCTCTTCTTTTGTCCTGGTATTTACAATGCTTAACAAAACCTAGACTGTAATAACATATTTATCCAGTAGTTGCTTCCACATTAGATAGTATTAATATCCGCTCTGAAATTTCCTGAGGTTCAAGGCTGCTGTTTCTCTAACACTTACTAATGCTATGTTTTATAACCTCTTTTAAAATACTTAAGGTGAAGTTGCCAATTGTAACTAATTATTTTTTAAAAACTAGAATTACCTTTTTTTTTTTACTCTTTCTCTGGGTGTATAATGTTTTAAGTGAAATGATGGATACAGAGAAGTATGTGAAGACTAATACAAAGTGATGCAAAGTGAATTGTATAAAACTAGATTTCAAACAGTGCTCCTCTCCCTCCCTCCTTTTCCTCTATTTAATGAATTTATGTGTCTATTCATGTTAGAATCTTAAACTTCACTGATTAATTTGATCCCTCTTTGGACCAGAGCCAGTGAGAATAGTGTTTAAATGATGTTCTTCTCCCTCTTTCTTTCCCCTCTTCTATAGCGTGTTTTGATGCCTCTTCAGATGGCATATTTTACCTTTTCCTAGCTCATCCTTTCCTTTTTCCCATTACAGTCTCTTTGATCCCCTTAATAGTCATTTTTGGTTTTTTTAGACTTCATGTTAGTACATTCATACCCACACCCTCTATCTAAGTATAACCCTTTAGAAGGTCATGGTAATCATAAAGATTTCAAATACTGCCAGTTATCAGCTCCACATATAGGGATGTGAACATTTTGCTCTTGTTGTATCCCAAGTAATGAGCGTGTGTTTGTGGGTGTGGGTGTGTGCACTTATGCATGTGTGACTCTGTGTTTCCCTTGTTTCCCTTTTTATATCTTTCTGAAGTCTTGTAATTGGAGATCAAATTTTCCATTGAGCTCTGGCTTTTTCATCAGGAAAGTCTGGAAGTCTCTTATTTCATTAAATGTCCATCTCCTTGCCTGACAGATTATGCTCAGTTTTGCTGGGTAGTTAATCCTTGGTTGTAGTCCTAGCTCTCTTGCCCTACGAAATATCAAATTCTAGTCCCTCTGCTCTTTTAATGTAGAAGCTGCTAGGTCCTGTGTGATCCTAACTGTAGTTCCTCGATATTTGAATTGTTTCTTTTTGGCTGCTTGTAGAATTTTTTCTTTAATCTTGTAATTCTAGAATTTGGCTACTATATTTCTTGGAGTTTTCAGTTTGGGATCTCTTTCAGGAGGGGTCCAGTGAATTCTATCAATAGCTATTTTATCTTCTGATTCCAGGAGCTCAGGACAATTTTCTTTGACAATCTCTTGGAGGATGTTGTCTAGACTGCTTTTTTCATCGTGGCTTTCTGGTAGACCAATAATTCTTAAGTTGTCTCTCCTGGATCTGTTCTCTAGGTCAGTTATTTTTCCAGTGAGATATTTTACATTTTCTTCCAATTTTTCGATCTTTTTTTTTTTTTTGATTGACTCCTGCTGCATCATAGAGTTCTGAGTTTCAGTTTGAGTCTATCTAATTTTTAGGGAATTATGGTCTTCAGTTAGTTTTTGAAGTTCCTTTTTTAGGGAGGTATTTTCTCCAATTACTTCATTAATTTTACTTTTTAAGGATTTGTTTTCTTCACTGAGACTTTTTTCCAAGTTGGTCACAACTTCCCTGATTTGGTCTTTAAAATTTTTCTTAAGCTCCTCCAGGAATGCTATTTGGGCTTGAGACCAGATCATGTTTCCTTCTGTGGTCTCAGGTGTGGGTAGAGAGTCTATATTGTCCTGTGTATTTAGTTGTTCTTCCCCTACATAGTAGGCTCAGATAGACTTTCTTGCCTTCCCCTTCTCCTTTTCAGCTTCCTTCCTTCCCATTGTGACTTCCTGTTTCTTAGTTTTTCAGACTATGAGTTTAGGGCCTGATCCTTGACTTTGAATACCTCTGGGTGGCTAGTTTATGGCTAAGTCAGGGAGATCAGTGAGGAATGTAGATGTGTAGGTGGGGGTGAATCTGACCACTTCAGATTTCTACCTCTATACCCCTGGGCTATAAGTAGGCTTTTGTGGGTGAGGTGAGGTGGGGCTTGTTGGGACCCCTCCCTCTCTTCTCTTCAGACTCCTGGCTGTCTCAGTTACACCCCTTCTTGGAGACTCTCAAGCCTGAGGCTATTTCCATTAACTTGGGATTTCAGTCTGGGTGGAAGACTTATCTTTGGGTTTTCTGCTTCGTGAAGGAGGGATGGGAGGATCTGAGCAGCTAGAATTTACTTTGCCATTCCAGCCCCTGTATTATACAGGCAGGCAGTTTCCAAACTTCCAGGTTGGGGGCCGAATGCAGCCAGAGAAGCCACTCCCTCCACTGGGGGCCGGACTCTCCTACCTGGCTCCAGTGATCCTTCAGGTCCACCAGATGACCATGATTTGTCCCCCATAAGTCTGCAGGCTGGGGCTTTTTCTCTCTCTGGTGTAGTCTGCTTGTCTGCTCTTAGGTCTGAGCTGTGCAGACCCCACTCGCTCTGTGCTCGTCCTGTCCAGGCACACTGGGCAACCTCCTGGGCTGGGCTCTGCCATGCTCCATCTTCCAGTGGGCTCCGTCACTCCGGAATCCGCTCAGATTCACCCTTTGAGACTTAGTGACCGAGGAGCTCAGCGAGGTTACTGCTTCCTTTCCGCCATCTTGGCTCAAAAAGCCTGTATAAAACTAGAAAAACAATATGTCCAATGTCTACAAAATGTAAGTGGAAAGAACAACAAAACTAAACAAAATCCTATTCTTCAAAATTACACTAGCTGAGTTTGGCCCCAAAGAAAGGGAATGAGAAGGCAGCATCCTTCTGTCCTTTGTTGGTGACCCTGGGTGTGGAACACAGTGCATAATGTCAGACTGATGTATGGAGGAAATATACAGGCTTTGGCATGCTATCCAAAGGCTCCTGTTTCTGCTTTTACTGACTTGGACTCCACTCTTAATCTGTTTCTACCTTTTCTTACCCGACCAGGAAAAATTCAAAAACTAGAGACATGAACATTGATCTATGAAAATCAAATTTCCTTCTGAAAAAGCATTCTTCTGCATTTCTGAGAAGTGGTTTATGCTCATGCAAGGATGATTATCACTACTCAATGACCAACTTTTAGTGATCCCTCCAACTACAGTCTTTCAAAGCATATTTTCTACAATTTCCATAAATTCACATAGTCGCACTAATCTTGTCTTTTTTGTTGTCCAATCATTTCAGTTACATCTGATTCTTTAAGACCCCATTTGGGGTTTTCTTGGCAAAGATACTGAAGTGGTTTGCCATTTCCTTCTGCAGCTCATTTTGCAGATGAGGAAACTGAGGCAAACAGAGTTAAGTGACTTGCCCAGGATCACACAGCTAAAAAGTGTTTGAGGCTAGATTTGAACTTAGGAAAATGAGCCTTCCTGACTTCAGGCTTAGCACTCTACCCACTCTTCCATACACTACCCATTTACATGTCAATCTCACTTCAAGGTTTACAAGGCCCTTTAGAAGCAGAAACCCTGAGACAAAGATTGATGCATCTATTATTATTCCCACTTTACAGTTGAATAAACTGAGGCTCAGAGAATTTAACTGACTTGTCCAAGGCCACATGGTTAAGGGACCTAGATCCTAGGTCAGATGACCTAGGTTCTTTTACTCTAAGTGCATTTTCCCATGGCTCTATAGAAAAGAAGCTTACAGTTACTCCTTTAGCTTACTTTTTTTCCCCAAAAAATTCTAATATTTAAAAGATGATGAACTGTTCTGTGGAAGTGCCATAAAAATGAAGTTTTATAAGAAAAAAAAACATTTAGAGATCCTATGGTAAGTAAAGCAAACTTTCATTCATTAATAGTCTATGCCAATATCCCATTTCATATCCCAACTCTTTTGCTACTTTACGTGCATGTGCATTGTCTTAAAAGTGAAAAACCAAAGATACATGTGAATCATAAATGCTCCTCTTTAAAGAAAAGTGCCATAAAAAATCTTTTGGTCACAATTTTTTCTCCCTTCCTCAATCACAAAGCAGCTAGATAGCACAGTGGGTACAATGGGGGAACAGGAGACAAGAAAACTTGAATTCAAATCTGCCTTCAGTCACCTACGAGTTTGTGATCCAGGGCAAAGCATTCAACAACTGCTTGTCTCTGGTATCTGTAGAAAAGGGACGATATTAGCACCAATCTCCCAAGATTGTTACTTATGGAGTAAGTAGTGCAAAGATGCCCCCTCTTTCCCCCCTCACCCTCCCACCACAATGTCCAGTGTGCCAATTAAATGGTAAAATTCTTCATTAATGCAAAAGGTATTACTGAACCATGGTCATCAGGATATGTGTTGAACTATATTTTTTCTAGTAGTGCTTATGGGTGATGTTGAGATATCCATTTTTCCTCACCTAGTTCCTTCCAGTGACCTGTGACACATATTTTTGAGGTAAATGACCAAGATGAGAGGTAACAGTACAAAGTTAACTGACTTGACAAGAGATGAAAGTGATGACCTTGGCCTCGATATGACTGTGCTTTAACCAGCTGAACTAATGGACTACAGACATGGTACTGAATGACTGAGAATAAGTAGCAAAGAATTACATCATCTATAGAAGGCCATTTCCAAAGTCATCTTAATTTCTTTGCACACAGACTACAGTAGCAGGCAAAAACTTCTCATTGGTGAGTTTCAAGATGAATGTTTAACATAGTTATGCATTTTTCATAGGACAATAACTGGCAGACCTTCATTCTGTTGTCTCTCCTGGGCTGAGTTATTTGCATAGTGATTTTTGAGACCAGTCTCAGAGGAAATTGACAAATGACTCTCAAAGTGTCTGGGCTTTGCCCATGCAGAGTCTTCCATGCAGATCCAGACATTCTATCTTCAAAAATCCATGAACAGAATCTAGTATTCTATTATCATTTATTAACCCTTCGAGGTGACATTTCTTCTCCTAGCTAAATATGTCTATTAAGAAACATTGGAAAAATTCTCTCTCTTCTTCCCCCTCCCCCCTTTTTTTGCTCTCTTCCCTATCCATCCCTCCCAATCTTTGGAAAATTATAAAATTACAAAAAGTCCATTTTATGGTAATATTGTAATACACTGAAAGGGCTCACGTGCATTGCATTGATGGATTTTCTCATTGCTATTTTCCTAAGTTCTTACAAATGAAGAGAGTGAGCTGTCCCCCCAGTCGATATCTGTCTTTGTTCATTGATCAGTGCTGACAGTACCTTTGCAAAGGAGCTCTGCCCCAAAGCCGATCTGACACAAATCAAGGGACTCTTCAGCTTCTTTGCTTGTCATGGTGATGAATTTGGCTGGTTTTCAGTTTCCTGTGATACAGATCTCTGGACCATGAGACCCAGACTATGGCTCAGAAGGCAGCATTAGCATGAGAGGGATAGGGAGTGATTCACATCTCATCCTGATTTACATTTACCAGGCATAGATCCAGCTTTTTTTGAGTCTGAGTTCATAGGATCACAGCTTTAGAGGTAGAAGGAAAATTATAGGTAATCCGACTATTAACCTTGTCACTTTACAGATGAAGAAACTGAGGCTCAGAGATGTAAGGTGAGTCATCTATGGTTATGCAAGTACTAAGTAGCACAGCTAAGATTTAAGCCTAGATCCTCTAACTTTAAAGTAAGTATTCTGACCTGTACCTCAAATTGAACACATAAAAGATTCAAATCTATTTCTCTTTGTGCAATGGCGACATGTTTTTGAAAAGTTTCAGAACTAATTTAAAAAACTGAGTTCTAGTTTTCCATTGATTTCCATTTTCATGCCAGACATATTTGATTTTCATTTCTTATTGATCTTAGATAGACAATGGCCCTCTAAGATTCAGCTTCCTGTGGTTCTCTTTCTCCACACTCAGTCTTTCATTCAAGTAGTTAGATTTGTCATAGATCAAAGAACTAGAAAAGGCCTTAGAGGGATTATCTAGTAGTCCAAAGTTTTCCAAGTAGAGTGTACCCCTCCTCTAGTGTATAACATGGGACAAGTGAGGGGGTTGAGTAGTAATGGCCAAAATTATTTTATTTTAAAAATATAACTCCTACATAAACATCTACCTTTTCCTCTTTTCTTTTTCCTTCCTTTTTCATTTTTTCTCTTCTCTTTTCAATTGGGGTTTCCCTATTTCACCCAGGGTAAAAGTGCAAGGACTACTCACAAGCCCAATCCCACTGCTTATCTAGGGAGCTTTGATCTGTTCAGTTTCTATCCTGAGCCAGTTGGCCTCTCCTTAGGCAACCTAGTCATGCCCTCCCCTCCCAAATGACCATATTAGTGCCCAATTTAGTGCTGACACCTGAGCAGCATAGTCCGTATCAGCTCAAAGCTTCCAAGCTCAAGAAATCTGCCAGTTTCAGCCCCTTCAGTAGCTGGAATTACAGGTGTATGCCTCCATATCCAGCTCTTCATCCACATTTCTCAATGAAAAAAAGTTCAGATCAAGTAAACATAAGTGAAAATGACATAGTGAATTTGCTCCCATTTACAACAAGTCAAGCACAACAATTAATACTGTATGGGCATATGAGGTCAAATCTGAGGTGTCATATAGCAGACCTTGAAATGGTTTAATCTCCCATCATCACCATTAGTCCCCATAGGTTCATGATACAGAATGGTATGGCATTATACTGTTTGCTTTGTTGAACATGAAGCATTTAAATTCAAAGCAAAGTTATTTGTGTGGATTTTTTAAAAAGTATTACAATATACATTAATAGTTCTCAAAAATGGTTCTCAAGAATTTTGATAAGTGTAATAAAAGAACTGATTTCCAAAAACAAAACACATCTTTTAAAAATTGAAATAATCATAGAATAGTTACGTTTAAGTTCCTATCTTTATCCTTTCAACTCTGTGAGACTGATAGAACATAGGCTATTATTATCCTCATTTTGTAGATGGAGAGATTGATGCCCAGAAAAACTCTGTACTTTACTCAAGGTCACATTAGTAGTTAATAGAGGAGATAGGATTGAGTTCAAATCATTAAATCTATCCATTAGATTACATTGCTTGACCATTAGATAACCATTAGCTAGTTTCACAAACGTATTTTTAACATGTGTGTTATTAAATCTTCACTTCTTAATATTGTTAACTTGATGGTAGGAGAATTTGTTCTTGGCAATGAAAGCTACCAACCTGAAGATGGACAGGTAACCATAAGGAAAACCACAAGGATAACCATAAGGGAGATTTACACAATTCTATAATGACAAGTTACTACGGACTGATACATTTCTCTTCTATTTTGCATAATGTGAAAGTTATTGGCACCTGGTGTCATATATTTAAGTGAGAATATTTGGAGAGTAATGAAAAATATATCGTGTTTAGTGTCAAGGAACTTGAGTTCAAATCCTTACTCAACTACTCCTATGAAACCTTGAATATTTTATTTAATCAATTCATCCTTCTGGTCATCATCTAGAAAGTGAAGGGATTGGGCAAACTGAAATCCTAACTCTAAATTTCTATGACCATATATAAGATCTCTGAGATAGTATAACCATATGGTTGAGTTGGATTAATATATCTTAGTATATCAATGAACATATTAATCATAATAATTCATTAATTACATGTAATTAATTATAATAGTTGATGAACATGTCTGCCTAATCCTGTATCCAACAACCCTTATTGCCATATGCATTGATGTTCATAGATTTTAAGACTGAAGAGGCATCTAGTCCAGTGATTCTCAGATTCTGTGTTGGGGTACACTAGTTTGCCAGGGGTTGCAGCTCAGTCTTTTACAAATTGTATTAAACTCACACTTGCAAATATGTGTTCATGTGTGAGTCCCACACTCCCTTGTAGTTTAATTAGTTCTTTATAGCAAAGCAACAGCCATTAATAATGATGATATTAATAATAACAATATATAGTGAGTAAAAAAAAAGTATTGATGAATTGCTGAAACAGCCCAACACTCATATTTTATATATCAGGAACCTCAAGTGTGAAAAAGTAAAGTAAATTGCCTAAGATCAGATAAGTATTAAATAGAAAATCCAGGCTTTAAACCTATATCCTCACTTTACATTTAGTAACATATTACTTTGATTTGTCTTATAGACAGGTTTAAGTTATTTTTACAATTAATTGAATGTCTTTCTCTGAAGTCAGATTGCATGCTCCCTGAGGTCAGGAATAGCTTGTTCTATTTCTTTTCTAAAACTCTTTCATCACCCCAAATCCAGTCAAGTCATCTATGAGTATGCTCCCAATACATTATGGACTCAGGGGATGAGACTAATATTATGGCTGTTGAAGTGGTTACTATATACTATCTCATTAAATTAAAATTAAATTAAAAATTTAAAACCTGTTAAATGCAAGTCTTTTCCTTCACTTTCATACCCCATGAATTTACTCAAGTTTGGTTAAGATAGTTCTGTTCTCTTTGGGAGGGAGGTGTCTTTAAGAATAGAGGCATTAGAACTTGAGTCAATCAAAAAGCATTTATTAAACATTTATTATATTCAAGACACTGTGTTAATACTGGGGATACAAAGAAAGAAAAAAAAACACACACTGTCCTCAAGGAGCTTACATTTTAATACTTTCTGAGCTATACTTTAAGACAAGAGCAGTTTGGGACTAGTTCTCATCATCTGCTACTACCTCTAGCAACTTAAGGAGCTCAGACCAGTTATGATTACTTCCAACATCCCAGGGAAAGACATAGACTTTTGACTGTCACCCCTGCCTCACAGAGCTACTTCTTTTCTAGGAAAACAATATACTCTGTGCCAGAGCCTTAGTTTTGGATCCAGAAAGAGACATAAGAACTAAAAAAAGGAACCAGTTGAAAAAGGAATACTAGAACCTGTAGGGGCACAGCTGCTCAGGGGACCAGACCCTATACAAATGTGAATCACAGAGACTGCAAATTCCATAACAACCTACCTAGCCAGGTAGGAAAATGGTACCCAATCAGGTCACCAACATTTTATCTTCCCTTTTAATAAATAATATAGGTCTAATTAATTTCTAGTCTTCAATGGCTCCTTCTTGCCAGTTGATTAAAGTTTAAATTTCTTTCCCTGGCATTCAAGGGCTGTCACAAGCTATCCCCATTATACCTTTCTAGACTTATTTTATATTACACCCTTGCAGGCATCGTGCATTCTAGTAAACCTGGGCTATCCTCTGCCTCCTCCATGACCCACCAAAGATGTTAGATGGAACCTTCTCCCACCATATCTTGGATTATACTTTTCCCTACGAATAAAATGTCCTCCTCTTTCCTCTACCTACCATCTTTTCAAGACCAAGTCAAATGTTATTTTCTCCATGAATCATTCCATGATCCCCTTTGTCAGTTGCAATTTTCTTCCTTGAACTTCACATTGCCCAGAATCACAGACTTTCAGAGATGGAAAGGACTATGGAGGTTATTTACTCTAAACTATATCTAAATGAAAATTCACTCAAGATGCAGCATTTCTGATAAGCAGTTATCCAGTTTCCACTTGAAGACCTCCACACTATGGGTGAACCCCCTACCTCTTCAGGTAACCCTTTCTATTTTGGGAAGCATCTAATTATTAAAACTTTTTTTCCCTTTCAACTAAAATGTTTCTTTTTTTTTCCATTTCTACACATGGTTTCTTTTTGTTATCCTTAAGGCCAAGAACAAATCTAATCCCTCTCGAATGTAATAATGCTATAAATACTTAAACACAATTATCTTGTCCTCTTCCCCTAAATTTTCACTTTCCCAACATTCTTAGTTTCTTCAATTGTTCCTTATATATTATAATATCATAGTATAGTGCCCTTCTCTGGATGTGCTCTTTTTTTCTTGTCTATAACCTTCCCCAAACTGAAATAAATATTCCAGATGTGGTCTGATGAGCACATCTGTAGCCCTATAGAGCAGAGTTATCAATGCCTTTATTCTGGACATTATGCTACTCAGGTAGTTTTAAGGTTATGCTAGCTTTTTTTCTTGAACTGCTATGTCTCACTATGGACCCATAGTGAGTTTATAATATCCTAAGACCCCCAGATCTTTTTCCATTATAAACTGTTGTCTGTCCACACCTCCCCCATGCTGGAAGCTCCGTGAGGGCAGAAATGTGTTTTTATCCAAAATTTCTGTTTCCTAAAGCAGTGAAAACAATATTTAAACTCCTCCTCCCATGCCAAAAAAAAAAGGTTTGTGGTTTTTTTTTTTTAATGGTATTAAAACAATCTTTGAGATTGTATTGGTTCAGGGATAAAAACCTCATGGTTTTTTTAGGTTAGTTCCTGGTTTCTTAAGTAATAAAATAACCCCGAGAAAGTCCAGGCATTCTCTGATGCCCAGGTTGGAAGGAAATGAAGAGCAAGTCAGGCAATGGAGCTTTGTTCAGCAGAATAAATTCGAGGGGTCTTCAATGTCTATCCTTGATGATTATCCTTTTCACACTCTGACTGAGTAATTCTCCTTTTGTTGACTATTGAGTGATTCCTAAGTATCTCATTTGTTTCAATATTGAACATAATCTTCCAAGGCATGGGGCTAAGTTAGGACCGATTTTGGTCCTATTAGTACTTAGCATATTGTTCCATAGAGAATGAATTCTTCATACAGATTTATTGAATGAATGAATTGGGTAGGTAGATACTTGTGGTGGTTTTACAAGCAATGTGAGTCCAGTTGCTCTACACATACAGCTACTTTTTAGTCTGCTGTGTACCTGAGACCTTGCTTCTTCAGGCACAGTAGGCATGGCTCCAGCACATCTCTTCAGGACTTCTTATACCCTGTGTTCCTGGAACTCTTGAGCCCTACTACATCTTACCTATTGGAGGGGAGTTCCTCTCTGCAAACCCCAAGCTGTTTAACAGCTGATTGATTGTATAAAGAGCAGAGTGTAGTAGAAAGGATCGTGGGTGTCAGGAGATCATAATTCTAGTCTCCATTCTGTTGCTAACCAGCTGTATGACCTTGAGAAAATCATATGACCTCCATGTGCTTTGATTTCTTCGTTTGCAAGATGAGGGAGTGGGACCAGATAATATCCCTCCACACTCTCCCAATCCATGATTCAATGACCTGGGGGTAGAACAGATGCAGGATGGCAGCCTAGACTGTGTTCCCTTAAAAGACTAAGAAGCAATAAGTCAAAGGCTGTAAGAGGCATGTAAAGGAAAGAACCCAAGTCAGATGCCAAACCAACAGAATGAGGCACTTGACAACCTGTCAGTTTTACTCAAGGACCCCAACTAGGAAACCCTGGGATAGCACCATGTGAAACAATTTGATGGGTCTTAGGATGTGCCAGCACTGGTCTCCTTCTATGTCCATTTGTCTCCCTCTGAAGGAGTGGTCCCATTTGTTTTCTTAAGATTATTAAACCCTCCTAAGTCCCCCTAAGCCCAGCCTGTGATTGAAAGTGACAAATGGAGGCTGCCCTATTTAAAAACTGCCACTTCACATTACCAAAGGTATCAGCCCAAGTTGGGGAAGATTTTACTGATGAATTTTAAAACTTGGTCACACAGGGATGAACAAGCATCAATGAAGAGAGATGTAGGAGAGGAGACCAAAGGAGTAGTAGTTAAGGGAGACTTTATCACTTTGCCTTGTTAGTAGCTCAGGAAAATTTAGAAGTGTAACAGTGCTCATCACAGCCATTGCCTTCATCTATAAGGGCAATGGAAAGTGGAAAGCTAGGTAGGAACCTAGTAGAGGCAGTATCAGGCAGGGGAAAGAAAGTTTTGGTTTGGAGTCAGAGAACCTGTGTTTAAATTCTGACTTTATATCTTACTACCTGGGAAGTGGTGTTGTTTCAATTCTCTGAGCTTCTGTTCTTCCTAGATGACCTTTAAGGTCACTTAAGAGTTCTACATTTATCATCCTATAATGTCAATTGTAGAGGTAGTTGATTGAGAATCACTGAAGTCTCAATGGAGGCATTACTTGTTTACACATCATTGAATAATTGACCCCAAACAAGACCAACCCTAGGAATAATGGTGAAAGCACTGGGTTTCAGTGCTTTCCCACTTTGTAATAGCCAGCCCTCACCGGGTACTGTCTTTCCCCAATCCTCTTAACAAATCTTATTCTTGGGCAGTTATGATGTCAACAAGTATCTGGTAAACTGCTTCACACTAAGATGTCTGTGACTACTGAAATGAAGGGGATTTCTAAAGGTAAAATCAGTAATAGGACAATAGGAGAAATGTTCTCTCCTTGTATCATAATTCATATGTTTATTATGCTGTCAGACTCATTGGACTATAAGATCATAACATCATAGATTTAGAATCTGAAATGGACCTCACAAGGGACTTTCTAGGGCAACTAGTTCAAATCTTTCATTTTACAGATAAGGAAACTGAGACTGACAGTAGTGGCTTGTGGCTTGTTTAAGGTTATGTAGGTGGTATCATAGGAGAGATTGAATCAAGGTCCTTTGACTCTAAATTCAGTGCTCTTCCTAGAATATCATGGCACCTAATTATACTATCATACTTATACAGGCATATATATTATGTGTATATATGTAATATATTATAAGATGATAGAATATACAATATATAATAATGTAACATAGTATAAAATAATATAACATATTATATAGTATATATTATAATATATATCATTGTATTGTATTGTATATTATGTTATGTTATATAATATTATATTGTGTTATATATATTATACATTATGTATAATGTATTTTTGTATTTATATATAATATACATTATGTATAATAATATACAATATAATAATAACACAATAATATATACTACATATATATTATACAAGCATGTCTCAGTTGTGGGTTTGGTTCCAAACCACACAATAAAGCAATTATTGCAAAAAAAATGAATCACATGAATTTTCTGGTTTCCCAGGGCATATAAAAGTTATGTTCATACTAGATCATAGACTGTTAGGAGTGCAATGATATTATGTTCAAAAAAATTAATGTAGATACTTTCATTTAAAATATTGCTAAAAAATACTCACCGTTATCTCAGCCTGCAGGGAGTTGTAATCTTTTTGCTGGTGGGGGGTTTTGCCTCATGGTTGATGACAGCTGACTGAGCAAGTGAGGGAGACTGTAGCAATTTTAAAAAATAAGACAACAGCAACAAGAATAAAATAAAATAAAAATAAGATGCTAAGGAAGTTTGCCACATCAACTGACTCTTGCTTTCACTTAAGGATTCAGAGCCCATTGCAGAGTTATTAACTGGCCTAATTTCAATATCGTTGTGTCTCAGTGGATGGAGAGGAGAGAGACAAGGAAATGGCCAGTTAGAGCAGTCAGAACACAGACAACATTTTTCAATTAAGTTCACCATCTTATATGGATGGGGTTATTGGCTCCCCAAAACAATTACAAAAGTAAGTGTCTGGTGCTGGATTTGAACTCAGGTCTTCATGTCTCCAGATCTCATAATTTTTTTGTAGGACTTTCAGCAACAGTTAGTCAATAGATGAAACCCCATCCACCTGCATGACTCTAATCTTGTTGAATGG
>WOXC01009605.1:0-61467 GCA_011680675.1 Gymnobelideus leadbeateri
ATCCTGGAATTTAATATTAAGAAAATATGAACAACTAAAAGAAGTGGCAATTACAAAGATTCAGTTTGGGTTCATCACGAGCAGGTCATGTGAGACTAACCTTGTTTCTTTTGTTGATGGAGCTACTGTACTGATAGATCAGTAAATGCTATAAACATAGTATATGTACCTATTGTGATAATTAGTTCATTTAGGCCTGTTGTTCAGTCCTTTCAGTCGTATCTGACTCTTTGTGACCCCATTTGGTGTTTTCTTGGTAAAGATACTGGAGTGAGTTGACATTTTCTTTTGCAGCTCATTTTACAGAGGAGGAAACTGAGGCAAACAGGGTTAAGTGACTTACCCAAGGTCACCCAGCTAGTATGTGTTTGAGACTAGACTTGATATTTTGCTCCAAAATATCTGTAGAGCCAAATATTCTCCTTGGTATCTCCCTTCTCTGACATTGCTCAGCCCTACCTTTATGCCTCTAGAGTAGACTGAAATGCTTGCTCCAGTTTCTGAAAGAAATTTCTTCTCACTTTGCAGATGGTGGCACATGAGACAAGGACGAGACGCAAAACCACGCCGTAGGAGAATTCCTTGAAGGAACTGGTGGTGCTTATTTTGGAGATGATTTAGGGGGCATGATAGTGGTCTCCAAAGGCTGTGGTTTTGTCCCTGAGTTCAGTTTGTTACTTGGTACATAGTAAATGCTTAACAAATGCTCATTAATTGGGCACTAGGTGGCGCAGTGTATCACCTAGAATATATAGAGCACTGGGGCTGGAGTCAGAAAGACTCATATTCACAAGTTCAAGTCTGGCCTCAGACACCAGCTGTGTGACCCTGGGAAAATCACTTAACCCTGTTTGCTTCAGTTGCCTCATCTGTAAAACGAGTTGGAAAGGGAAATGGCAAACTATTCCAGTGTCTTTGCCAAGAAAATTACAAATGAAGAATTAAATGTGACAACAGAACAGCTGGACAATAAGCAGCAAATTGATTAATTGATTCATTATGCTTAATTCCAGGACACCTATCTAGGCACGATGAGTAGAAGTTGCAAATAGATACATTAGGGCTTGATGGAAGGAAAAATTCCCTAAAAACTAGAGCTGTTCAGAAGTTGACTGGGCCAACTTGGAAGAGTATAGGATTCTTCTCACAGAATCTCATCAGGCAGAGGCTGGATCACTACTCATCAGGTATATTGTAGAAACCATTAGTACAAGGGTGGCTAGGTGGCACAGTGAATAGAGTACCGGCCCTGGAGTCAGGAGGACCCAAGTTCAAATCTGGCCTCAGACACTTAACACTTACGAGCTGTGTGATCTTGGGCAAGTCACTTAACCCCAATTGCCCTGCCCCCCCCCAAAAAAAGCAAAAAAAAAATCATTAGAATTCTGTTATGAGGGGCAGCTAGGTGGTGCAGTGAGTAAGAGTGCCGGCCCCAGAGCTGGGAGGACTGGGGATCGGTTCCAGCCTCCACACATAAATAATGACTAGCCGTGTAACCTTGAGCAAGTTTCTTAACCCCAACTGCTTATAAAAGAAAAGAATTCTGTTATGAGTGGGACAGGATCGCCTCTGAGATCCCTTCCAACCCTGGGATTCTGTTATCATGTGGCTGTGGATTCTCAGCACAAAACCTTCTCTTTTTGTTCTTTTTCTTCCTCTGCCATCTGAATGTTACTTCTTCAGTTATTCTTTTATGCCTATGGCCCTCCAACCTATATTGCTCCTGAACTTCATTTCTATTATAAAATTGTCTATTGAATATTAATGTCTGTGGATAGGGCAGCTAGGTTGCACAATGGTTAGAGCATTGAGCTTGGAATCAAGAGAACTCATTCCTGGGTTCAAGTCTGGCCTCAGATACTAGCTGTGTAACCCTGGGCAAGTCACTTAATCCTGTTTGCCTCAGTTTCCTCATCTGCAAAATGAGCTGGAGAAGGAAATGGCAAACCAGTGTCTTTGCCAAGAAAACCCTAAATGGGGTCATGAAGAGTCATATATGACATCAACAACAACCTATGAAAATCTCCAACCGTGTTGGCCATCATCCATGCATGTTCTAGCAGGTGTTTGATGACATAGATAGATAGATCAAATGTTCTAGCAGACATTTAATCTCCTTAGTGGATTGTGAGCTCCTTAAATACAGGGACTGCGTCATTCATCCTTGCAAACACACTTGCCTTGTAGAGTGTTTTGCACACCAAAAAGTGCTTAATAAGTGCTTGTTAAATTCAATTAAATTGGAGATACAAGGTATGCTATTAATAACGTACTGGGGCAGCACCCAGTTCCAGTGCCTGCAGTCTATCAACACATTCTTGCTGAGGGGAGAATCTTTGCAAGACATGAATTTGCCCAAACTTGTCAATAGCTAATTATTTAATATTTCTACTACATGCCTCTCAGGGCTGTTGTGAAGAGAGGAGAGGGATTGTATCTGTGATTTCACCAGGATAAGAAACTCCCAAGTGAGGAAACTCCCCTTACTAGTGCAGGTTGGCACCTCCTCAGTAATTTATAATCTTAGAGAGTTGTGTAAGGTGTTGGTTGTTTTTGTTCAGTCACTTCAGTCATGTCTGACTCTTTGTGACTCCATTTGGGATTTTCTTGGCAGAGATACTGGAATGATTAGCCATTTCCTTTTCTAGCTAATTTTACAAATAAGGAAACTAAGGCAAACAGGGTTGGGTGACTTGCCCAGGGTCATACAACTAACAAGAGTCGGAGTTTGGATTTGAACTTAAGAAGATGAGTCTTCCTGACTTCAGGCCCAGCACTCTATCCACTGTACCACCTACATTGCCTAGGCAATTAAGAAATTAAATGACTTTCCCAGGGTCACACAGAATTAGGACTTGAACCCAGGCCTTTCTGGATCTCTATCTACTCTCCCCCTGCTGCTTCTTATTGTTGTGAGGAAGACACTTAGTAAATCTTTCACTATGTAAATATGAATTACACCAAAATGAATGCTTGAATAGCTGAATGTCAAAGTTGCTGCTGACTCTGAGGGAACGAGAGGACTGAACAACAAGTGGTGGTGGGAATATCTTGTGACTCAGTTCTGGAAGTTGCTCACTTCTCTTTCCATTCAACTATGGGTCTAGTCCAACTTTTGTCTTGTGAGAAAAGTGTATTCAGTTGTGGGAACTGAGGGAAGACCTTATTGTATTGTTTGAACCTAGCCCTGCATGACTGGGAAGCTGGACCATCTCTAACTGCTGCTTAGAGATCTTTAACTAAGGACCAGGTTATGCTGACCAGAAACGTGATCAGATCCTAAGACTGATGCAAGGCGTTTTCTCACAGTTGTACATCTCAAGTAACTCACATGTCTCATCAGAAAACTGTTCCCATACTGATCAATCACTTATTGTTTCAATGCTCTTTTGACTGTTCACAGGCACTTGGGGGCAGCTGGACACCTCTTTTTCTGATTTTAGGGAATTATACCTATTCATTCTCCTCCTCCCAACCTGGAAAAGTCCCTAATCTTTCTTCCAATTAGAAATCAGATTATCTAATGTATCCTGGTTAGTTGTTTTCTTTTAATCATTTAGTATTATTTAATTTTCTTAATTTCATTTATTTATTTTCATGAATTGTTATTTTCTCAATTGTTTGAAAATTTATGTTAACAAATTAATTGTAATTAATTTAATTATAATTTATTATAATTAATTATAATATAACTGTTTTTTAATGTATTAAAGTCTATCTCCCCCTGTATTAGGGGTCCAGTCCTAAGGTGAGGAAGGGGCCTGGTCCCGATTTGCTTAGAAGCTTGAACCTGTTTCCTCAGTTGTTTAATCTTTCACCCACCACATTTCCCAGCATTATCACTCTTCAGTGTCACTCCATCTTAAATTAAGTGCCTACAGTTTACAGTGATTGTTGCCTCTAAAATATGTTGATTATTTCATAAAATCGTACTTTCTAGGATCCCCGTTGTGGCACCATAGCTCTAGAGATACCCAAGAGGGCTGAAGATGGTCAAACGTTGTTTTAATTTTTAAAAACTGGGAGAGAAAGGTGAGGTTGATTTCAGTTCCTGGGAAAAGTGTAGAATACATTATTATAGGGATGATTGTCAATAATTTAGAAGAGGCAATAGCAGTCACTATGAGCCAGAATGGATCTATTAGGACAAAGCACACCAGAATGGCCTCATAGCCTTTTTTTTTTAAATCAGGTATTGTGTTTAGTTCTAGGCACCATCTTTCAGGAAGGACATCAACAAGCTGGAAAGTACTAAGAGGAGGATGACCAAGATGGTGGAGACCCCATATGAGGAATGGAGAGAGGCAATGAGGTATTCTAGTTTTAAGAGTTCTATCTCTGGAGTCGCTTACTGCCTACAAGACCTGGGAGTTCCAATCAGACATCATGGAAATATCTTTGGATGGGAATTGCAGTCTGTCATATCTAGTTTACATGCAGGTTGCTTTTTTAGATAGATTTCACATCATTGAAGGAAGCAAACATTATATTATCTTTGCTACATTACATATAGCAGATCTGGGAATTGTTCCATTAAAGTCATAGGCTAAAATCTATTTCTGGTGGTTTGGAATTGATTTTAATATTGGGAAGCCTATAAAGAAGAGCACATAACAGGTTACTCAACATAACTTACCAAATGCCCATTTTTTCTGCTAAAAGAAATAAAAAAGGCTTGGTCAAAGATAATCCTTCTGAGCCAAAGGCTATACCTTTGACCTTCATTGTTCTGAGACTCCACTCTATCAACCTAGGGAAGAATTTGGAAAGCCCATCAGGTAAAAATTTCTAGTCTTACGGACTCTTTCCCTCTCCTTAAAGAATAGGTATCAAATGATACCAAATGGAACCTAGACTTAGGGTAAGAGATTAGATATTACAATATAGTCCCAAGCTCCAGGATACATATCAGAGCTTTTGATTTTTCAGGAGCATTAGGGAACATTTTGATTATGGTAAACTTATTCTCAAGGTGGTTTGAAGGGCTCATCAATCCATGACAAAATTCTGTTGCAATAATCATATTTATGAAATTGCCACCTAGGGGCGGCTAGATGGTGCAGTGAATAGGGCACCAGCCCTGGAGTCAGGAGGACCTGAGTTCAAATCTGGCTTCAGACACTTAACACTTACTAGCCATGTGATTTTGGGCAAATCACTTAACCCCAATTGCCCTGCCATCCCCCCTCCAAAAAAAGGGAAAAAAAGAATAATAATGAAATTGCCATCTATGTAGCACCCAAATTACCAGACTATAATTTCCAACTTTGGGTTGACATTTGCCTCATTTGAGTTTCAGAAATTTGTGATCAGGAACTTGAACTGAAATGTCACCATCATGCCTCATTTTCCTGAAGTAAATGGTCAGGAAGAAGGGACTGTGCAGATGCACAATTGTAAACAAATGTTCCTTCACTACATTGTGCAGGCCAGGTGGCCTGAATTGGATGACACTGGCCAAAAGACTTCCCAGGTTCTTCATCAGTCAACACGTTTAACAGTAGGAGTCAGTTTTGCTGTATATAGTGAGAACTGCTTCAATTATCTCCATCCAGACACAGATGGGACTTAGAAGGCAAACAAGAATACATTCTGGATCTGCTGTACCTATATCTACCCTTCACTGATTCTGATCCCAAGATATGTCTTTTAATTCACTGAAATTTAACAAATATGATCATTATTTAAGGCATAGAGAATATAAAGACAAAACCTAAGTCCTTGTACTCTAAGACCAATTATTTGAGTCATGGAATCTATCTGGGAATATCTAATATAATAGGGATTGCTTATGAGCTCTTATTCATGAATCTTTAAAAGGAGCATAGGGTAGTAGATTTAGAACTAGAAGGAACCTTAGAGACCATTTGGTCCAACCTGCACATTTTACAGATGAGAAAACAGAGAATTAAATCAGTTAAATGAGTTCATCAAGATCACATAGGTAGTAAGTGACAGAGTTGGGATTTGAACTCCAAACCCATCTGTATTATGAAAACTAACCAGAGGCACCCAAAATCCAAGATCACTGGGAAACGTGAAAAGAAACTTTCTTGATATTTTGTTCAAAAAGGGAATTTCATATATTTGCCTTCCTTAATGTTAATGAACACTTCCTTAGTGTTTGGAAAGAAGCCTAGTTGCCTTAGGTTATAGTTGTAGTTGGACCATTAATCTATTTACATGATCTTAGACAAATCTTTCCTCTGTGTCCTCATTTTCTAATGGAGAAATGAGAGCACTAGACTAAATGAATTCTAAGGTCCTTTCTAGTTTCATGAAAAATGTAACCTCATTTACTCAACTGAAAAGTTCTACTTACATGGTAAATAACAACAGCACCAGTCTGTACTCTGCCCCCCAACTAGCTGTGTAAGCCCTGGGTCTCAGTTTACTCATCTGTGAAATGAAAGGGTTGAACTCGATGATTTCTTAATGTCTGTTATAGCTCAAAACCAGATGATTCTATTATCATATGACCAGGTAGCTGAAAATGGGGGTGGGGTGTACCTTAAGGATTTCTGAGCCTTGATCATAGTGTAAGTAGAAGTCTGGGCTTTAGTTGACTTTAAAATAATAATAACATTTATGTGATATCTATTATGTGCCAGGCACTATGCAGATATCTCATTTGATTCTCCCAACTCTGGGAGGTAGGTATTATCATATCTCCATTTTACAGATTAGGAAACTGAAGCAGAAATTAAGACATTACCAAATGTCTGAAGGCAGAGTTTGAACTCAAGTCTTCCTGACTTCAAGTCCAGTGCTCTATCTGTTGAGTTATCTAGCTGCTAACATTAAGCCAGAGTTTGCAAGTTTTGTGGAGTACAGTGAGAACTTTGCTCTAAAGGGACAAGGTTCCCCAGGGAAGCTGAGGTCATCAGCAGGTCCCAAAATACACAGTAATCTTTAATAGTTGAACTGGATGCCCCTTAAGATGCCTCTTAGTTCTATAACTAAGAGAATTGTAAACAAATGTTGCTTCAGTACATTGTACTCAATTTTAGAAAATAAATTTGTTCTCTTCAATTTTCCACCAGCTCCTCTTATCTAGTTCCTCTAGTTTCCCACTAAACCCTAACCTTGGATCTCAGTTCCAGGGTTAATCTACTTGCTATGATGGACACAACCCTTTATCTGTCTTACTTCCTAAACTCTATAGCACCAATCAATGTTTCCCATCTCTCCTTTCCCTTTATTTTTTCCTCTTACCCTGCTGGGTGTCTTGTGTGTTGTAGTTATATTTGGTACCATCACATTCCATGGGGTCAATTTTCATGTATTAGGAAGAGTTTGTGATGCTAAGGCCCTTATGAGATAGCCAAAGGCTATACCTTTGACTTGCATTGTTCTGAGACTCTCTCCTATCAACCTAGGGAAGAATTTGTAGAGCCCATAATGTAAAAAATTCTAGTCCCATGGATTCCCTTCCTCTCCTTAAAGAATGGTTATCAAATGATACTAAATGGGACCTAGACCTAGGAAGAAGTTAGATATTACAATACAGTCACAAGTTCCAGGATACACCCTCAGAGATTTTACTCAGATTCCCTTTGTTTCACACTATAGCTATACTATTGGCATAATCCTAACAGGGGAGAGCAAGCAAGGATTTTCCTTCATTGGGAGGTAGATGAACTGATGATCTCTTGGCTGCATTCCTCTCAATTATTGAGGACTCTTCTCAATCTCCCATTGACTTAAAAGGTAAAACCAAAGTTGGCTATACCTCTTGTCTTGTATCCTTGGGAATGATAACTCACAGTGAGTAGGTTTTTTGGGAAGCAGTGTGGTACAATGAATAGGATACTGGTGTTGAAGTCAGGAAGATGTAGATTCAGATCCCACCTAGAAACTTGAGACCCTGAAAAGTCCCTTAATTTCTCTGGGCCTCAGTTTCCTCATCTGTAAAATGAAGGGATTGGATTTGACAGCCTTTAAGGTCCTTTCCAGCTTTCAATCTAGTATCCTACAATTATATAAACTAAATTAAGCTTGCAAGTTTCTTGTTTTTGAATCCAGGACTTGATTCCAGGGTTCTTCTTGCCAAAGGAACAATGATAGCTATTGTCTCATGTTAGGAAAATCCATTTTAAATACAGTATGTTGCAATACGTCTCTGTCTTTTTTCCTTCTCTCCCCTCTCCCTGCCACCCCTAGCCAGTTAGGAGAAATAGTCATATGTTCCAGATTTTAAGTTTTTTTTTCCCCACAAACACAGCAAGTATTCATTCTTTTGGAAATTAAATTTCTTACTGCCATTATTTTCTCTTAACCAAAGTATTTTAATTTTAACCTCTTTATCCTTCTCTCTCTTTCCCTTTACATTGTCCTAGAACACTGTTCTTCCTTGCCCCATACATTCCATAACCAATATTATATTTACCTGTGTAAATTTGGTGAATTCCTTCTTTCACTAATAAAATGTAAGTGAGAGGCAGGGTTCTTCCATTTTTGTCTTTTTAGCTTTAGGACCTAGTACAATGAGGTGTAGGCTTAATAGCTAGCATTAAAGGGGGGGGGGGCGGATTTATCTGGCACCTACTATGTTTCAAGCACTGTGCTAAGAGCTTTACAAATATTGTGTAACTTAATCCTCACCAAAAACAACAACAACAACCAAGGGGGCTAGGTAATATCATTCCCATTTTATAGATGGGGAAACTAAGACAGACTTAAGTAACTTGCCCAGGATCACACAGCTGGTAAGTGAAATCTGAAGCCAGATTTGAACTTGAGTCTTTCTGACTCTAGGTCTAGCACTCCAATTATCTATGTAAGCACTGGGCTTCAATTCTCTCAAGTACAAAATGAAAGCTATGGAGTAAATGATTTCTTAAGGTTCCAAAATTGAATGATCCTATTCACTTATGACTAGATAGCTGAAAATGAGGGGGTCATGAGTCCACTGCACCAACGGACTTATATATGTTTGTAGAATTTAATGAAGAATAAATGCCCCCAAACTTTCCCATATGGTCACTAAACCTTCAAATAGTTTGTATTGAGGGGGGATCAGAAAGAATTAATACACTGTAAGCTCAAAGTTAAAGAGAACCACCCCATAGAATTCTTTGAAGTATACTGGGTAAAAACCCTAAAGAAGGGGGAAATTAGGATGACATGTATTCACCCTAGTCCTGAAGGAGCACAAGCAAATGTTGCATCATCTAGGGTATAGTGACAAAAAAGTTAGAGAAATTGTCCCCATTCCATTTAATGCCTAAGAACAGAGTGAAACAATTCAATTTTTTGTTTGTGAAAAGGAATTCAAGTTTTTGCCTTCTCACTTTAGTAGCCTCTCGAATTTCTAGAAATGAATGAATCAATGACCAATAAAGAGTTCCCTAGCTTGGCAGGAGGTCTATTAATCCCAGTGGGAAGGTTGGGATCCTATTCCATTCAGTTGGTAAATAACCATTTTTTTTTTTTTTATGTGCTAGGCACTCTGGTAAGGGCTGGGAATACAAAGAAAGGTAAAAGACAGTCTCAGCTCTCAAGGAGCTCACAGTTTAATGAGTGATACAAAAAGCAAACAGCTATGTACAGAAAAACTATATGTAGGTTAATTTGGAAACAATCAACAGAGGGAAGGTACTAGAATTAAGAGGGATTGAAAAAGGCTTCTTCTTTTTCAGTCATATCTGACTCTTCATGACTGCATTTGGGAATTTTCTTGGTAAAGACTCTGGAATGGTTTGCCATTTCCTTCTCCAGCTCATTTTACAAATGAGGAAACTGAGGCAGGCAGAGTTACGTGACTTGTCCAGGGTCACACAGCTCTATTCACTGCCTCACCTAGCTACCCTGAGGTTTGCTGTAGAAGGTAGGATTTTGCAGAGATTTGAAAGAAACCTGGGAAGCTAGGATGGGGAGATGAGGAATGAGAACATTTGAGACACAAGGGACAGGTTTTGAAAATGCCTGGAGTAAGGGGATTGGGTGTTGTCTTTGAGGAACAACAAGGAGGTCAGTATCACTGATTGAAAAGTACTTGATCAGTGTAGGGATGGGGTGGGTGGGGTGGGGTAGAAGGGATGTGTGCAATGTAAGGTATAGATGCTAAGTTATGAGGACTTCAGATACCAAACAGGATTTTATATTTGATCCTAGAGAACCACTGGAGTTTGTTGGGTGTCTTTGGGGCAGGTGTGTGTGTGTGTGTGTGTGTGTGTGTGTGTGTGTGTGTGTGACATTGTAGCACCAATGCAAATATTCACAGTGCCAACGGCCACCATAACTATGCTGGCATAGTGCTCACTTGCAAAATATAGCATACTCTCCATAGAGAAGACAGAAGCAAAACATTTATTCAGACAGCAGAAAACCGAATCCCAAAAGTAGCAAGCCGATTCTATCATAGTAGCAAAGAAGTTAATAAGCCATAACAGCACAGAGAACCATAGCATTCTTTAACCTTCCCGCAAACCAACATAAGCCTAGCTGTCACATAAGGTGGCAAACAACAAACATTTACTCACAAACCTAGCTTTCTCCTTCAGATGCATCCTTTCTTCCACCATCTAGCTGCTCTGACTCCCAGCTTCCTGTGGGCTCTGTTCCACCCTTCAACAAACTCCTCCCACCATGTGATTACATCCAGCCTTTTAGGAGGCAGGGTATATCTTCAACGCAGGGAAGGTCTTCAAATTCCCATTCCCATTACAGACATGGACAGACCTGAACTTCAGGGAAATCACATTAGCAGCTGAGTGGAAGATGGACCATAGTGAACAGTACTGGGGAGAGTATATTTGGAAAAATGCTTAGCATTTATACAGTACTTAAAGATTTCCAGAACACTTTGTGTATGTTATTGCTTTTAATCTTCACAACAAGGCTGTGAGATAGATGCTATTATTAGCTACAAGTTTTATAGGAAATTGAGACAGATAGAGGTTAAGTAACTTGTTTGGGGTTACACAGCTAACAGACATTATATGGACAAATTTGAACTCAGATCTTCCTGAGTCCAAGTTTGGGGCTCTATCCACTCTACCACCTAACTGCCTGCTGTGATATAAAAACAAAAGGCATCAACAAAGTTTTAAGATATAAATTAAGTATGTAGGATAGAAGTAGGCCTTTGATTTTATCTAATCTTTCCTAGATAAAATTAATAATAAATATATAACAAAATAAATAAATAATTAAAAAGAAAAACTTTTGTCAAGGTACCCTCATACCTTCCTGGCTTCAAAAGCAGATCTTTAGTTGCCTGGCCTCTTAATTTCATCTCACTTAAAACACCTCATTGAAAAAGTCTGGAGACATTTCCTGAACCTGGGTATTGTCAGCAAGACCTGTTCACAAAGCATTTAAGGATGAGTGAATATGTCTCAGCCTGGGGATGATTTAATTGGCTCAAGCTTTTATGTATTAGAGCCACCCATTTCTACCACACGTAAGTCGGGGGGAAGGGGGAGGCAAGAGCGGAGGGGAAGGGAAGAGAGGAGAGGGAGTGGGATTTTCCGCTGATAGAGCCACCTCTGTTCTTCCATTACTAGGCATATTTCCCAAGGGGATAAAATGCAGAAATTTCCCAGATATAGACAAATATTTATAGCAGTTTTTTTTATAGTATCAAAGAACTAGAAACCAAATGGGTGTCCATTGATGGGGAATGGCTGAACAGACTGTGATAAATGAGTGTAATGGAATATTATTGCCCCCATTTTAGTAGTTTCAATAGTGTTCCCTCTTCATGATCCCATTTGGAGTTTTCTTGGCAAAGTTACCGGAGTGATTTGAAATTTCCTTTTTTAGTTCATTTTATTGATGAGGAAATAGGTAAACAGAGTTAAGTGACTTGCCCAGGGTCACACAACTAAGAAGTGTCTGAGGCCAGATTGGGAGCCAGCAAAATGTGTCCTCTGACTACAGGCTTGTGCCACCTAGCTGCTCATCGCCCCCATAAGATATGGGAAAAGTAAGGAAATCAGAGAAATGAGGGAAGATTTATACAAAGGCATCTTTCTCCCCAAACCCTCCCCTCTTCTGGACTTCCCTGTTGCTGTTGACAACTACTAACCTCCATGTCATCTTGGTCACAACCTTGCTATCGTCCTGGCTTCTTCACTTGCATTGTGCCCAAATGGCCAATCTCTGGCCAAGTCTTTTCATTTCTACCTTCACAGCATCTCTAGTATACGTCCTGTTCTCTCCCCTCAGAGCATCTATCCTTAGCTCCTCATATCCCTACTTCACACTCAGTAAACTCTAATGACTCCCTATGACCTCCAGGGTTAGCTATGAATGCTTCTGTTTGGCTTAGGCCCTTCATAACCTGGCCTATTCCTACCTTTCCAACCTTCTTACACGTAACTCCACGTATCCTCCCATCCATTGCACTGGCTTCCTTGCTGATCCTTACACATGATCTTCTGACTGTGCATTTTCATTGGCTGTATATGTGGTGACTGTGATATTTTCCCTCCTCACCTCTGCCTCCTGGCCTCCCCAACTTTCTTCGAGACCCAGCTCAAACCTTAGCTTTTACAAGAGGTCTTTCCTGTTCTTCCCTCCTCCCTAACCCACCCCAATGTTGCTAATATCTTCCTTCTAAGTTACCTTCCATTTACAATCTATATATCTTGTACATACAATTTCTTACGTAATGACTGCCCAACTAAAATGTGAGCTCCTTGAGGGCAGGGTATGTATTTTTTGCCCCTGTTTTGGGCACAGTGCCCAGCACAGAGCAAAAGCTTTTTAAACAAATGCTTATTTATCATGAGGGCGCTAAGTGCTCCAGTAGATAGAGTGATGGGCCTGCCTTGCTGACTGTTGTTGATGCTTGTCCTTTGTTTTTGAGAAGGACCAGTGACATTGCAGGATGATGTCTTGTCTTGTACATGAATTGGATTTAGGTAAAGCAGAATTGCACAAAACGGCCAGCCTCACTCTCTCTTCCAGAGTTATCAAAATCCAGTGACTAGGCCAGTCATTCAACCTGTTTGCCTCAGTTTCCTCAGCAGTAAAATGGGGATGATAATAGAATCTGAGGCTAATAATAACAACCCTCAGGGTTGTTGTCAGAATCAGAAGAGATAATATTTATAAGATTGCTTAGCACAGAGCCTGACACATAGCAGAGGCTCAATTAATGCGTGTTTCTTTCCTTATTAACTGACAGAAACAGGAAAACAATTTACATAATGCCCACAAAAACATGCCAGCAAACAACAATGAGCACTGATCGATGTAGAGACCAACCAGAACCTCAAGGTCTACTGTCTGTTAATTCAGTGGAGCTGACCTGGAGTTGTCTACATTTCACTCAGGTCAAGCCTCAGGCCCTGTAGGCTCTGTCCTTTCTGAGGGCCTTTCATATATAAAGTTGCTTTATTTCTTTATTTTTTACTGATCAACATTCATTTCGTGGAGATTTTCTGTCTGTTTGTGGAGGAAATCTGGAGAGCTGGGAAATTTCTGACCTACTCCACCATCTTCCCAGAATCCAACTATGACTCCAAAAGGCTCATGGTGAAGCATACCTCCCACCCCTCAATAGACACATAGTGTATTAAAGGCCCAGAATGAGGCATACATTTTCAGATCTGAGCAATGTGTTGGGGTTTTTTGCTTGATTTGTTAAAAGGGATAGGTGTGTGTATGTGTTTCGGGGAAACAATGTAGAATAAACAGAAAGTGACAGAGATGTTAGAAAACATGAAAGTATCCAAAAACAAGAAAAAGACTGTTTACACAAACTTACAAAATGGCAGCCTCAGAGATACAGCAAAGCAGAAGTACATGATAACTGCATGTGTTGCAAGAGGAGAGAGAGCAGCTAGAGGCAGTGGCAGAATCTCTTAGCCTTAGTATCCTAGTAGAAGAACCAGCCTCCTGGATGGGGAGCTCCTGGAGACTTCACTTTCTGAAGACAGAAGGAAGAATTCCTTCACAGCCCCAGCCTCTAGTTAAGAAGAAGATCAGTACATGACAGCAGCAAGAAGGGACTTGAAAGGCTTGAGTTAGAAGATGGAGAAGTGAAAATTTAGACCTGTATGACCATGAGTTGTTTAATTATTCAATATTTAGCTATGAAAGTCCAATGGGAATAGATTTACTTGCCTCTTTAGTAAACTTAAGTTCATTTTCCTCCTGAGAAAAGTTCAAACCTTTAGGATAAAACTGGAGGCATGGATAGGTCCCAAGGGTGAAGGGGGGATTCACTAGCATGTTGGAGAACTACCCTACTATAGTAATCTTAAACACATGTTTCTTATAAAGAAAATTCCAACCTTTAAGGTAGTTATATGTCTGGAGATCTGGGGGTAGAAGGTAGGCTTTGCCACAAAGGAAAGAACTATCTTGACTATTTATGACCTATTGTGTTGTTATTTGTGTTGTTTTGCATATTCTATAAAGTAAAATAAATCTTTTTTACCCAAGGCATCATTTTATATACATCTGTGGAGATCTAGACACAAGTTATATTGTGAGGTTCTGTAATGGTAATGGGAATTTGAGGATCTTTCCTTCCCCTTAATAAGCCAAAGGGAATTTGAAGATCTTCCTTGCCCCTTAATAGGCCAAATATAATCACATGGAACCTGTGGTGGGAGGAGTTTGCTGACCAGGAATAGCAGGAAATCAGTCAGAGCAGTTAGGGTGCAGAGAGAGAGAAGACACAGGCTAGCAGATAGCTAGGATTGTGAGTGTTTGTTTGTGGGAAGGCCCAAGCAGGGGAAAGGATTTGGGATTGTGTTGCTCCCTGCAGTGATAAAATGTATTAACTTCTTTGTTGCTATGATGGATTCGGTTTTCTGGTGTTGGGGTTTGACTTTCTGGTGTCTGAATAAATGTCTTGCTTTTGTCTTCTATATGGAGAGTTGTTAAATTTTGCAATTCAGAGCTATGCTGGCATATTCATAGTCACTGTTGGTGCTGTGAATATTGCCTTGATGTTACAGGTTCCCAAAGGAAAATCTGGGTGAGATCAAAATGAGTCAAAAAGACAGAGAGATGGATTTATAGTCAGAGAACCTGGGTTCAATTTCTCCTGGCTCATCCACTTACTATGTGTGACCTTGGGCAAATTACCTAATCTCTCTAGGTTTCCTCATCCCTCATGACTGGATTAGATGACCACTAAGGGACCTTCCAGTTCTAAATCCATGTTGTTGTTGCTTGTCCTATATTCTCAAAGAGGACCGTCACATCAGGAAGATGATGCCATGACTTCCAAGTGCATTGGATTTAAGTGAAGGAGGGCTGTGCAAAGTCACCAGCCTCACTTTGTTCTCTGGAGTCATCTGGCTCTAGCAGCAAGATCAGAGATGGCCCCACTCTAAATCTATAGTCCTTTGACTTGAGGAACAGTCCCACCAAGACTGAGTCTGGTGCATTCAAAGCCAAAGGTTCTGGTGGTGGACTATGGATTATAAACAAAAGAGAAAACCAAGCCTCTGAGACATGGAAGGACTCACTCAGGGTCCCATAGTCAGGAATAAAGTTTCTACTGTTACCTGATGACATCATGTACAACATTACGCATCCATAGTCACCCAACCTCAGCAATGAAAAGAGGGAGATAAATTTTCTTATCTTTTCTCTGGAGCCAAGGTTGATCATTAGAATAGCAAGCATCATGCTTTGGTTTATTGCTTTTTTTCTTTTTTTTTTAATTTAAATTTGTCATAATAATGTCAACAAAGTATTAATGAACATGTTGAAATCCTGAGCTAAGAGATACAAAGTCCCTGGCAAGGTCCTCATCCTTTTAACTTTGTGGAGTTGATCAGACTCCTCTTGTTCAACATTTTGGATGTACAACATTGCACAACATTGTCTGAGGTTCCTGCCAGTTTTGAAAATCTGTGGTTCTAAACTATTAAAAATGTTGAACACCTTAGATGGACTGGCCTTGGGGACAGATTCTCAGGAAAGAAGAAACTTCCTTGTAGTAGGGCCTTACCAACGACTCCAAAACACTGAGAACTCTCCTGTCTCCTTTCTGTGGACTCTGATTACAGCTGTCTCAGAGAAAGTAGGTCTGGCTCAAAATTGACTCCAGGTCAGCAATGTGGGCACTGCTCAAGATAATTCTATCTACTATCAGTGCATACAATAGCATAGGTTGCTGACATTTTTGTTATAATGGCAACAACAATACAAATATCAATAAATAAAAGATAATAGCCCCATTCAACAAATACCTATTTAACCACCAGGTGGCACTGAGAACTATTCACAAGGTAGTCCCATGCTCTCTGGTTGTTGACCAAGGCTTTGGGGTATGGTGGTGGGAGTGGGGAGGGGGGAAGTGCTAAATACTTTGCTTTCTATATCTCTTTATATCTCTACATCTTCTCCCCTTAGCTCTACTTTTCTCTAGAAGGAAGTGCCACTAATTTTTATGGCAGAGATCTCCAGGGTAGGGTCTGCAAGGCAATCTATTGGAATGTGGTAAGATAATATTAGAACTTCTATTTCTAATAGACTTTTTGAAAGAAAGAAATGAGGTTTTACTAATATTTTAATATGTGGATTGACACTGGTGCCCTCATTCACACATGACCTCACATGTCATGTGTCATATACCATAAATTCTTCATGGAGATGGTTACCATGGGGAAAATTAAGTGGCACAGAGGATAGAGAATCAGCCTAGCAGTCAGGAGGACCTGAGTTCAAATCTGCCTTCAAATACTTACTAGCTGTATGACCCTGGGCAAGTCACTTAAACCCAATTGCCTCCAAAGAAAAAGAAAAAAGGAGAAGCTTACCTTGGAGTATTATCAATGTGCCTTGGCTTCATTACTCATGGGTTCATTTTTGGCACCCTGTGTTGTATTGCAGTTTATGTGAATCCACTTTAAGTGTGATTAGGGATTACATTGCCTAATTTTAGGTAAATTAATCCTTACAAAATGTGCAAGTATCTTTAAAAAGATTCTTGTGAAGAAACCATAATAATGAAAACACAAATAAGAAGAAATGACAGCTGTCTCTTCTCTTCCTGTTCAGGCTCATTGCCTGTCACATTAAACAGTAAAGACAATGGCCATCTAATCAGATCAGACAAGAAATCGCACGGAGTGTCGAGCGACCGTGACCTTTTTTTTTTTTATCACACAGACTTTGAGGGCTCAAGCAAAGTGCTTAAGAGAGACGTCAGACTTGAAGAAGACTAATGCTCTTCTATTTTACAAAAAGACAAGTGTGCCAAATATGCCTGCCCTTTCTGGGATGCCAAGTGGCTGCTGCTAAGTAATAAGCTAGGGAGAAAAGATTTAAAAGCACTCCACACGTAATCTGTCCCTTCAAGGTAAAGTTTGTATCTTAACACTGAGCTAGAAAGCAACTACTTTTAAGAAAGAATTGGTGCTGTGGAGAGAATATTTTTATGTTTAGAAATGTTTCCATTGTTGGGTGATTATGTTGCCAAAAACGATGTAAGTGTGTCACCTATAAAAACTCTCACATCTGCACTCTTTAAAAGCTTGGAAACAGAATTTTCTGTTTATAAAAAATCTTTCAAATGAAGAATTTCAATGGCTTTCAAACACAATTGTGAAAAATACAAAAAGGCAAAACCTTTTAATTGGTTTGTAAGAACAATCTATTGACATCAAGGAAGACTAACTGAATTTCAACAAACACCATTGCACAATTGGTGGATGGACTTGAAAAATAAGTATTGTCATTTAGTTAGCCAACAATGTGCTTCTTATATTTGGATCTATGTGCCTTTGTGGGACATATTTTTCAGATATGAGAAGTATTAAAGCCAAGTATCAAAAATAAATAGAATTTAGAACCAAACCTTAGATTACTATATCACAGAGGGTTAAAACAAGATTTTCCAAAATAATGAATCATATGTAGGCACATTATTCTTACTGAAATCTTAGTAATAATTGATTATAAGTTCACAAATAATAATATTTTAGTGAAAGCAATTGTTAAACTAAAAATTATTTGTAAGTGCTGTTTCATTCTTTTAAAATTTCTATGTATGTGTTTTATAATTTGCATAGTATATTAGCATAAGAGTACCTTGCATAATTTATAAATAAATATCTACATGTTAGCCAGAGGTTAAGGTTCAACATTTTTTTAACCAATAGAAGTACATGATCAAAGGAGTTTAGAGATGTCTGGTCTAGGGTATATAGATATATGGATCTACCCAAGCATACCTCATGACCTAGTCATGTTTCAAGTACATAGAAACCTTTGTGAGCAGTATACACCAGGTACCATGTTCCAGGAAGAGCAATTGTGGCAACCTACTCTTATGTCCCTGGGGTGGGACCAAGAATAAGACTTTCTGAGCCAACCTCCCTTTTCCAGTCTTGGCTGATAGAGAGGAATGGAGAGGCAGGTGAACAGGGCTATGGTGAACATCCCCTTTCCTGACTGCCTATTTAAAAATGTACCAAGCACCCTGGACCCCCAGAGAAAAAAAAATTAGATTAATAATATAGTATAAGAGGAAGAAAAAAAAGAAAGGTCTAGAGAGATTAAATGATTTCCTCTCAAGTTCACACAAGCAATAGGTAACAAAAATAACATTTGAACCCAGAACCCTGACTCTAAATCTGACATTCTCCCCACAGTCTCTAACTCTTATCTTTGTTTCTTTGAATTCAAGCAGGCTAAGCATAACTTTTCTTCTAAATGACAGTTTTTAGAATTTTTGAAGTCAGTAATCTTTTCCTTCCTAGATCTTTTCTTCTTTAGAATAAACATTCATAGTTCTTTCAACTATGTTTCCCATGACATATTTTCTAGAACCTTCACTATCCTTGTCACAACCAAATGAACTCCAACTTGTCAATGTCACTCTTAGAATGTGAAGGACAGTGGCAGCCAGGTGGCACAGTGGCTAGAACACTGCCCCTGAACTCAAGAGGATACTGAGTTCGAATTCAACTTTAGACATTTGTTAGCATGACCCTAGGCACTTAACCCTGATTGCATCCAAAACAAAAAAATAAAATGTCTGAAAAAAATTAAAAAAAAATAAAATGGCAGAACTGAACACATAAATTCAGATTTATCATCAATGCAGAATGGTCGTTTTTACTCTGAGCATGACTCCTACTTTTCTTAATTCATATCAAGCTTGCTGTAAACTAAATCCATAGGTCCCTTTCACATGAAGTACTATGAAGACAGGCCTCTCCAACCATCAGGTAGGTCACAGATCAGAAATTTAGAGTTGCAAAGGATCTAATCCCATCCCCTGTCTGAGGCCCATAGAGGAAAAGAGATTTGACCAAGGAGAAAGAGCTTTTTTTAATCTAAGAGAAAGATTTATATGTATCCCTATTACATTGAAAAACACTATAAAGGAAAACTTGGGTTTACCAGATTAGCATAGCAAAAATTGCTTGCAATTTATTGACTGAACTTTGGTTTAAATAAGTTTGGTTCTTATCTTATGTCTTTCCCTTCAGCCATGTTCTTCTGATAGTGAGTCAGAGCTCCTAATGCTGAGTCTTATGCCAGATAGCAAATATATGACTTGAGAATGGTTTTCCCACACCCCAGAACTGTAGCTATAATTCTGAGAGAGAGAGAGAACTATGGAAGTTTCCATTGGTATCCATTCTAACACAGAAAGTCACCCTTAGTGTTTGCTGACCAGGCTTATCTGATATCTATGTAATTGTCTTTGTAGAATTTATCTCATCCTCATTGCTACTATGCATTATCTTTTTTTTTTTTTTAGAAGCAATTGGGGTTAAGTAACTTGCTCAAGGTTACACGGCTAGTCATTATTTATGTGTGGGCCTCATTTTTCGAGGCCGGATTTGATCTCGGGTCATCCCAACTCCAAGGCCGGCGCTCCTACTCACTGCACCACCTAGCCGCCCCTATGCATCATCTTTATAAATATCAATTCAAGAAGGAAGCAATATTAGATAGAATCATTCTTGTGGGATAGGAGTTTTAATAAGAATGAATGTTGTGTTTTGTCAAAAGCTTTTTCTGTTTTGGTGGGATAATCATATGATTTCCATTAGCTTTATTGTTAATAATCAATTATACTGATAGTGTTCCTAATATTGAACCAGCCCTGCATTCCTGGTATAAATTCCACAGGGATAACAATTCGTTTAGCCTTTTAACAATAGTGTGGTCTGTAGGACACTAACATAAAAACAATGGAGGGAAGAGAAGTAAAGGGAAGATCTCACTCTAAAACATGAAAAGAAAGGATAACACTTTGTGGGAGAGAAGGCATATGTTTACAATAAGAAATATGGCTTTAATAATGTTTTTCTCTCCTAGAAAGAATTTATTCATTAGAAGATTTTTCTTCTTCCTGAAAGCATTATACTTGCCAGGACAATATCCCACCCCAGAAGAAAGGATATATGAGTTCCCAAGGGAAACCAATTTCCAGGGCATTTTGGGTAGTCACAGACCCTAAGATAGGATAGAATGGCCTTAGGACCAGAGATCTGATCATGGTGAGGGCAGGTAGTTGGAATGAGTCTCATGATTTAGGATAAAAGAATGACTCCTATCTAGCTGTGTGACCTTGGGCAAGACATTTAACCCCAATTGCCCTACCTTCCCCCCTCCAAAAAAAAAAAAAAAAGAATAGGCAATGAGGAAAGAAAACTATCACTCTTTGCATATGATATGATGGTATACTCAGAGAATATTAAAAAATCAACTAAAAATTGGTTGAAACAATTAACAACTTTAGCAAAGTTGTAGGATATAAAATAAACCCACATAAATCAACAGCATTTCTTTATATGACCAACAAAGTTCAGCAGCAAGAAATAGATGAAATTAAATTTAAAATAAATATAGACTATATCAAATACTTGGGAGCCTACCTACCAAGACAAACTTAGAAACAATATGAACACAATTAGAAAATGCTTTTCACACAAATAAAGACAAATTAGAAAAATAACAATTGCTCGTGGGTAGGCCGAACCCCTATAATAAAAAAGACAATTCTACCTAAATTAATTTACTTGAGTACCATACCAAGCTATCAAAAATTATTCTATAGAGCTAGAAAAAAATAATAGTAATAATAAATTCATCTGGAAGAACAAAAGGTCAAGAATATCAAAGGAATTAATGAAAAAAAATGTGAAGGAAGGTAGCCTAGCCATACCAGATCTCAAACTGTATTATAAAAGTGATAATTATCAGAACAATTTAGTATTGACTAAGAAATAAAGTGATGGAGGTGGCTAGGTGGCGCAGTGAGTAGAGCGTCAGCCCCGGAGTCAGAGGGACCTGAGTTCGGATCCGGCCTCAGACACTTAACGCACACACAAACAAACAAACAAAAAAAGCCTAGCTGTGTAACCTTGGGCAAGTTACTTAACCCCAATTGCCCTCCAAAAGGAAAAAAATAAAGTGATGAATCAGTGGAATAGATTAGGTACACAATAAACAGTAGTAACTGTCCATATAATCTACTATTTGATAAACCCAAAGGCCCCAGCTTTTGAAAGAATAACTCTCTAGCTCATTTTACAAATGAGGTAACTAAGGCAAACAGGGTCAAATGACTTACCTGGGGTCACACAGCTAGTAAGTATCTGAGGCTGGATTTGACCTATTGGTAACGAGTCTTCTTGACTCCAAACACCGTGTCATCTGTTATACTATCATATGGTAGACATTTTCAAAGTTGCAAGGACTTGCTAAATAGAGAAACTACAGAAGTCTACATTTTTAGGAAGGTGTCCCCATTCATTGCCATGACTCCATAGTCTACTATTCACCAGATTTTACAGCTGATGCTCTGAGGTTCACACTATGACACTATAGACAGCAGCAATGTAGACCTGAGGCCAGGAAGACTCATTTTTCTGAGTTCAAATCTGGCCTTAGAAAATTACTAGCTGTGTAACCCTGGGCAAGTCACTTAACCCTATTTGCCTCAGTTTCTGTGACTATAAAATGAGTTGGAGAAGGAAATGGCAAATCACTCCAGTATCTTTGCCAAGAAAACCCAAATAGGGTTGCAAAGAGTTGGACATGACTGAAACAACTCAACAACAACAACCTGTAATTAACTATTCCTGCTTCAATAAGACCAGACAAATAAATAATTATGACTAAGTGAAAAAAGTTTGGTCACGTCAGAATTAGCCAGAGTTTCCAGTTCTCTAGGCCAACTTGTGGTATCACACACACTAAGAATGGTTAAATGGCCCCAGATGAGCTCTATGGTTTACATGGGCTTCTTCTGTGTTTTATGGTGGTCCATGCATTTCATTGATCTTTGAATGGATGTATAGTTTTTAAAAATCAGGTTCATTAAGAGCTAGGTAAACTTCTCTAGCCATCCTCTCCTAAAATGTGCATGTGTAGGCACAGGCTACATTCAAAGTACAGTACCCAGGGTTGAGTAAGTCACAGATTTTATTTTATACTGATAAAAGAATGTGGAAAACACTCTTTGTGGTTACCCACAAAAACTACATGGAGATTCTTGGATGAGAAAACAGCAGTCTCCCTCCAGATATTTTGAAACATTATCTCCAAATGTGACTGAGAGAATTTAAATGGGAAATGGATTTTTTGTTTATCCTTTTAAACTATTATTATTTATCATCTCTTCTCTGCCAGAAGTGTACTCAGCACTATACGGGACAAAAATAAGCTTGAGGGAGTAGCGGTCTAAATTATAACTCAGACAAGAAATGTCCCAGCTGAGAAGGTGCTTACATTCCTGAGGTGTGAGGTTTGGGGTTTTCATTTTTATGGGAAAAATAAAAAAGACCTGGAATGGTGACGAAAAGTCTTGTGGACAAAGTCTATGTTGTGTTGAAAAGGCATTTGTAAAAACACTTGAGGAAGAAAGAGTGTGGCCTATTGGACAAGGCTAGCTTTTGGAAATGGAGGACATAGATCATGATGGGATGATGGGAACGAGATAGGAGGAAGCAGGGCAAATATATGAAAAAGCTGCTCTTGGCCCTACTGTTCTTTTGTGAAACATGATCTTTCACCAGGATTGTCACCTAGTTCTGACCCTCATCACCTCTTATCTGGGTTATATCAACATCCTCCTAATTAATCGCCCTGCCTGAAGTATCTCCCCTCTCTAATCCATCCTCCATACACTTGGAAAAAAGATGTTCTTAAAGTGTATGTCTAATCTTGTCACTTTCCTATTGAATAAACTCTGGTGTCCCTATTGTCTCTAGCATTAACTATAAACATTTCTTTTAACATTTAAAGCTCTTACCTGTCCCCAAAATGCTTTTCCTGCCCTAAATCCTACTGCATTCAAACTTGGGGGGTGAGTTTTGGGGTTGAAAATTGGTAGTGAAAATTCATTTTGCATTCAACCATTCAAAAGATACCTGAAGAACCTCATAGGGCATCCTAAATTTTTCTGGGCTTCCCTGTAACACATAAGGAATCCAAATGAAGGTTCAAACTTAGCCTTCATTAGGATAACTGAGCTAACTTAAAAAGGAAAATAGATTCCGAAAATCTCCAAAGAGGAGCAGGGTTCCTCAAAAGACCCTGAATACTTGGGGCTAATTACTAGGGGTTTCTAGGCTATCAGGAAAATCTTAACCAAGGATCTGCAGCCCATAAGGATCTCAGCTAAGTTATCTGATCTCATGTCACAATGAAGCAAACACTGTAAGTGATTGAAAGGGGAAAAAATGAACATGAATCAAGCCCTATATTGTGCTCTAAGCAAATTGTTAGACTCCAGGATTCTATGAAAGTAAAATCTATACTGATCATATTAATTTCCATATTCATAATGAAGGTAGTGATACAACAGATATAAATGTTTTGCATCCAATCATTCAAAAGTTATCTCACAAGAACTGTTCTGACTTGTAAAGGAAACACACTTGGAACACTTACTATACAATTATGGTCTTTATGAAAAAAAATAAGAAAAAACCCACATGCTTATTTTTCTCCAATGGATTCCTTCTGGGGTATCCAAGAGGGAGAGTCCTGGCTGGAGAATCTCTCCAATGGGTCTTTGCAAATAGGTGTATATGATATAGTTATAGAAAGCAAAGAGTATGGAAGCTGGGTGGCCCAATGGATAGAGGCCTGGACTTGGAGTCAGGAAGATATGAGTTTAAATCTTGTCTATGATACTTACAGGGCCCCAAGAAAGTCACTTAACCTCTTAGCTTCAGTTTCCTCATCCATCAATCTGAATTAGAATAATAAGAGAATTTACTTTGTAGAGTTGTTGTGAGGATTAAACGAAATAGTATTAAGGGGGGTTTAAAAAAAGCAAAGAGTAATTCATAGAGGTGGGTGGAGCCAAGATGGCAGAGTAGAAGCAGGAAATTGCATGAGCTCGTGTACCAACCACCTTCAACATGCAAAATATGATTGTAAACAAATTTCAGAGCTACAGAACCCACAAACTTACACAGAGAGACAAATCTCCCACTGAAGGCAGCACCGCAGACTGACAGGAAGGGTCTATTGCACTGAGTTGGGAGCCCAGCACCATCCCACAAGAGCCAGAAGATAGGACCTGGGGCAGCCCCAACCAGTGGCCCAGACTAGATGGAGCAGACTTCAGGAGAGTGAATCACCAGCAGCTATGGTGGTTTTCAGACTTCTCAACCCATAAATACCAAAGAGAAAGTAAAAAGTCAGAAGGAACTCTGTTGGAAATGGTTAACAGAAGAGTGCAGTATAGCTCTTGCCCCCCAGGGTGAGAGGTGGTGGAGGCACAGAGACTACAGCTGCTGCCACATGGCTGCCTCCAGAGGTCCTGGCCTGCAGATTGCAGAGGCCTGGACTTGGAGTCAGGAAGATATGAGTTTAAATCTTGTCTATGATACTTATGGGGCCCCAAGAAAGTCACTTAACCTCTTAGCTTCAGTTTCCTCATCCATCAATCTGAATTAGAATAATAAAAGAATCTACTTTGTAGAGTTGTTGTGAGGATTAAACGAAATAGTATTAAGTGACCATTCAGAGGGTAGTTGCTCTTGCTTTGACCTGCTTGGATCTGGATCACTGTTGAAATGCCAGTGTGCCAGAGCTTGTGGTGACTATAGAGAGGGCACCCTCCTCAGACCTCTGACAACATTTGTGAAAAACCCCAGAAATTTGGGACAAAGCTCTCTCCTCTCTGGAAGCAGAGTTCTACCATGGGAAAAAGCTCACAAGCCAAGTCATTGGCTGGCAAGATGAGCAAGCAGAGGGAGCACAAACAGATCATAGAATCATTTCTGGGGGACAAAAAGGATCACAAAAGGGAACCAGAGTAATTAATAGAAGTAATGAATTGTTAAAGTGTTAACATTGAATGATACCTTTAGGAAGTACAAACACTTCTTGAAAAGAAACAAACTAATTAGATAGCAAAAATTTGGACACATTTGCAGAGGTTCAGGTGGGTAAACTTTAGACAAATACAGCATTTTGAGGGGAGTCTACGCCAGCAGGTACCTGTAGAAGAGACTCTTCCAAAGGGAAAATAGGAATCCATTTAGGAAGGAGTTGAGATTTGTATCTTGAAAAGTTGGATTTTGCCTAAACTCAAAGGTTAGTTAAGCTCTGAGTGAACTGGAGACAATTTTCTGGTCCAACAGGGATCCAAGTATAAGAAACTTCCACCCAAATGACAGCATTGTCCCAATCTCTGGAGCAAAACCTCTAGCCTAGAGAGTTGGAAACTCATTCAAATTCTGGAAGGCACCATTCTGACTAGAATTAAAGACTTAAAGCTGGAAGATTTCAAACCTTCTTTTACAGAAGGAAAAAAACTAAAGAACAAAGAAATCAAATGAAGAATTTCAAGTTTAAATAAATAATATGCTAGAAGACAGGAATAGTCCATTGAGCAAAAGCAAGAGAACTTGGGCCCTTTCTCTCTAAATCCAGTGTTCTTTCCATGCTATCACACCACCAATGAAAGCCAGTCTTTTTCTCATTCACACAATACCCCAGAAGAATTCTGGGTCCCTAAGGAATGTACAGAATAATTGCTCCCATTAGTCTCATTCCCAGAGCTCCAATGAAATCATACTGTGACATCCCAATTTCCTGTGAACTGATGATATCTTGAATTATACTTTGTTGTCATCTTCATGACCCCATTCCAGGTCCTTCTTTCCTCCTCTATTTCCTGAAATCTAAGTTCATGTTCATTGCTTCCATGACACCATCTATCCATCTCATCCTTGCCATCCCTTTTTCCTTTTGCCTTTAATCTTTTCCAGCATCAGGATCTTTTCCAATGAGTCCTGGCTTCTCATTATGTGGCCAAAGTATTTAAGCTTCAGCTTCAATATTTGTCCTCCCAATGAATAGTCAGAGTAAATTTCTTTAAGTATCTACTGATTTGATCCCTTTGCTATCCAATGGACTCTCGAAAGTCTCCAATACCACAGTTTGAAAGTGTCAGTTCTGCAGCTCCCAGCTTTCCTTACAATCCAACTCTCATAGCCATACTCTGCTACTTGGAAAACCATAGCTTTGACTACACAGACCTTTGTCAGGAAGGTGATTTCTCTGCTTTTTGGTGTGCTGTACAGATTTACCACAGCTTTCCTTTCAAGGAGCAGACATCTTTCAGTTTCATGGCTGCAGTCACCATCTGCACTAATGTAAAGAGCCCAAGAATATAAAATCTGACACTGCTTCCATTTCTTCTCCCTCTATTTGCCAGGAAACAATAGGAGCAATTATCATGATCTCACTTTTTCTTTTCTCGATGATAAGCTTCAAGTCAACTTTTACATTCTTCTCTTCCACCCTCATCAAGAGGCTTCTTCATTTTCCCTTACTTTCTGCCGCCCTCGTGGTGTCGTCTGCACACCTGAGATTGTTGGTATTTTCCCCTACAACCTTAATTCAGACTTTTGATTTATCCAGCCTGGCATTCTGCTTATGTGTTAAATAAATAATACAGCCTTTTTCCCAATCTTAAACCAATCAGTTGTTCCATTTCTGGTCCTTTTGTTTCTTGACCCACATACAAGTTCTTCAGGAGTCAAGTAAGATAATCTGGTACTCGAATCTCTTTGAGGACTTTCCATGATTTGTTGTGATCCACACAATCAGAGGCTTTAGTATAGTCAATGAAGTAGAAGAAGTAGATGTTTTTCTGGAACTCCTTTGCTTTCCTCATAATCCAGCAAATGTTGGAGCTGCCCAATTCTGCCCTAGTCAATCAAAGAAACCAAATACTGGAGTGACGCTTTGTATGTAGGTGGCACTTATTAACTATATTTTGATGTGAACCAAAGTGGACATCTACTGTGCACTCTCCATCCTTAGTGCAACCCATTCAAGTGGTAGGCCAACAATAGTAAATGTGCTGCAATGTTCTCATTCTTGCATGCATGAGTGTGTGTGTGTGTGTGTGTGTGTGTGTGTGTGTGTGTGTGTGAATAGGTCTATGTTCCAAAGCAAGGTAAAAACGCTTTCAGTACTACACATTTCTTTAAATCATATAAATCACATTTGTCTTCATGGATGATTGAAAGTTGACTATATATAAAAGTGCTTTAAAATAATATAAATATAGTGTAACGATAATTATCACTTGCATTTTTTAGTGCTTTTAGGCTCACAATGTCCTTTCCTCATAAGAAACCTACTAAATAGGCAATATAAATATTATTTTCTTCATTTTAACCTATAGATGTGTAGTTGTTTAAAATTTATAAAACTCATCATAAACATTATCTTATTTGATCTCCAACACAACCCTGTGAGGTAGATTATTGACCCCATTTTACAGATGAGGAAACTGAGACCTGGAACTGTGAACTGATGGTTCACTCCATTCATAACCACTTAGTGTCTGAAGTTGGATTCAAACTTAGGTTGCCCAGATACAAATCCACATTTTTTCATAACATCATAACTCCTAATGATAATATGGAGATGGAAAAAATTTGCTAAGATTCATCTAGTACATTTCTGTCTCCTGGTCTGAGTATACAGAGACTTCTCCAGCCTGATGGACATTCCTCTTGTTATTATTTCTATTAAAGATCTCCATGGAATGAGATTCCACAACTTCCCTCAGTCACCAGCTCCAATATAAACCAGTGGCTGAAAAATTGTTGGAAAAGGTAAGCTGGCGATTGCAAAAATTAGGCTCTAACATTTATGTGCTTCTCTGCTACCCTTTTCTTAGCACCCCTCCCTCCCTCTCAAATCTTCCCTTTTCATGGAAAACAAATGTTTTGTATCCTGAGCATCCCCTAAGGTACATATATTGGTTCAAGTCTGGTATATATAAACCATCTGAGAGGTCTCTTTGAAGTGGCCTACTTACAAATTCAGTGGAACAGTATGGACAGGTACTATTTAATTTATTTTGAAAAACTATTGGGTCAAGGAGAAAAAAATTAGATTTCATCATGAGTAAGCTTCTAGTTATATTCTGCCATAATCACAATTATTTACTTCCACGTTCTCCATCAAATTAAAATAACAGGGGCAGTGAGGTGGTGTAATGGACAGAGCACTGGCTCTGAAGTCAGGAGGACCTGGGTTCAAATCTGGTCTCAGACTCTTGGCACTTACTAGCTATTTGACCTTGGGCAAGTCACTTAACCCTAATTGCCTTGCATCCCTCCAAAAAAGAAAATAAAAAATTAAAATAGCTACCATTTTGGCAAATGGAATGGGACCATCCTTTCAATCTCCCTACAAGCTCCTTTTGAAAGCTTGCTCACTCCCTAAACAAATATAGTCAAGGTTTTAAGCTCAGAAGATAATAATGTTTCTCTTGTAGAGTCTATAATACCATATCATGCCTGCATAAATTATCAGCCATTCAACTAATTGGTCAAAAGTCTTCAAGCAGAGTCAAGGAACAAGTTCACACAACCAGAGGTCAGAGCTGGAAGGGACCTTAGAGATAGTTTGATCCATGCCCATCACGTTGCAGATCACAGGGTGTAATGGTAATAGAATTTAAAGATCCCCTTTTATTGGCTTGGTTTTCAGGTTAAATGTTAAGACCCAGAGCTTGTGAACCCTATAGTGGGATGGACTAGTTGATGTGATGAGAAAGGGCTGAACTGGGAGGAGCTGGTACCCTGTATAGGGAGGGGCCCAAGCAGAGAGAGGCCAGAAGAACTTCTGGGAGCCAGCCTCTGGAGGCTGCTGCTATAGCTGGAGAGAGAGAAATGAGAACTGAGGACTGAACTGGGAGGAAGGATGACTGTGTTGCTGGTATTTGGTCTGTCTGTTTTGATGTTACTTTGTCAGATTCGTCTGCTGATAGAAGATGTTGTTGTTGCAGAAGTCCTGGGAACTTGCTGTTGGTTCAGAAGTCCTGAAAAAGGATTTTCTTGTTGTATGTTCATAGAAATCCTGGAGGAGGGTCTTGTTGATCTTTTCAGGGGTCCTAGGACTGTTCTGATTATTTGTGCTAATTCCTCAGACTTTGTTGCTGGGTCTAGGTTGATTTCACCTGCAGAGAGTGAAATGATGAGGACACTGGTAATGTGTATGTTTGTTATTGTGTCTTTGTTAAGCTGTGTCTTCCCAGGAACAGAAACCACTGAGAACTTGCCTCACCTCAAGATGAAGAAAATACCTCTCCTCGGGTACTGAATGCTGTGATGATATTGTAAGCTAGTTGTGACCTAGGGGTGGATGGCCTTTGTGTTTTGTGACTGACCAAATGAATGTATTTTGTTTACGATTGGAAATTAATCTCCAATTGAGACTATCCAGGGGTGGAATACTTTGCTTTTGTGCTTTGTAATTGAATGAGAACTTACTAAATGATTAAATTACCCTGTACTTTGATTTTTCTCTTTTCTGTGAATATTTTGCCTTAATCTGTTACTGAATAAATGGAGAGTTATTATGCATGTAATCTGAACCTGGAAGTTGCTTTTGCTTGGCGTTACACAGGGCCATGGTCATTTTGATACATTTTTTTTTTTTGGAGGGGGTAAGGGAAGACAAGGTATTTGGGGTTAAGTGACTTGCCCAAGGTCACACAGCTAGTAAGTGTGTGAAGTGTTTAAGGCCCAATTTGAACCCAGGTCCTCCTGACTCCAGGGCTGGTGCTCTATTCACTGTGCCACCTAGCTGCCCCTGTTCATTTTAAAATAAATTTGTTAAGTGGCTCCATACTACCAAGATTCTATCAATGTTGTTATATGACTCTGAGATAGAACTATAAATGAGTATCTCACATAGGGCAAGGGAGAGCAGTACAGTGGGCATAAAAATGATAGTAATATGGAACCCCTGAGCAGGGGTGTACTGGTAAATGTTTAACAGCTGGCCCCCAGGGAAGCAAAATATTTGCAGGACATGCTTTTAAGTTTAATCTGCATTGTTAATATTTTTGCTATTGTTATTTATTTATGATATATAATTAGTAGTTATTAAGAACTTTCTTAAGTTTAGACCATCAACAAACAATAAATCAAGCCCTGATTTGAAGCATTTGCTAATTTCTGAAATGTCAATGGTCACACAGATAATTTTACAATCAGCTCTCAAAATCCCAGTTTGAACTGGTTTTGGTTGGCTCCTGACTCTATGGAACTTTGAAGAACATATTTTTTAAAAATTCAGCAGGAAAATGTGTGATAGCAAGAATAGATGGGCTGGTCAAAAGTAATGATGAGGTATGACTGGTGGACAGCCCATTGATATTCTGACATTCCTGAGATGTCAATGTCAGTTAGTTACCTGCCATTTATTAAGCACTTACTGTATGCTGGGCACTATGCTAATCACTAGAGATACAAAGAAAGGCAAAAGTCAGTTATTTCTTTCAATGGGGAGACAACATACACATAACTATGGATAAACTCTCTCTCTCTCTCTCTCTCTCTCTCTCTCTCTCTCTCTCTCTCTCTCCCCTTTATCACTTTGCTATGGGTGGTTCAGTCATTTTTCAGTCATATCTGACTCTTTGTGATGCTATTTGGTGTTCTCTTGGCAAAGATACTGGTTTGCTATTTCCTTCCCCAGCTCATTCTACAGATGAGAAAACAAAAGCACACAGGATTAAGTGACTTGTGTAGGGTCACACAACTAGTGCCTAAGACCAGATTTGAACTGGCAAAGATGAGCCTTCTTGACTCCAGGCACAGTACTTTATCCATTGTGCCATCTGGCTGCCTATGGACACACATACACACACGTATGTGTGTGTGTGTATCATAAATTCAAAGTAGTCTTTGAGAGAAGGCACTAAGATTAAAAAAGAATTAAAGAGGAAGGGCTCTCTCAGTCAGGAGAAAGCAAAGAAGATCCTTAGCATGTGGGATGGACCACTGTAGCAGCAAGCACCCCAACATCCCCAGGGTGGATGCCAGCATAGTTTCTTAGATCTGCTTTTCTAAAGGAAAGCAACTCAAAATGGGTTAACAAGCTTGCTTTAATCAATCAAACATATATCGTTTATCTAGTTCAGGGGAAAAAGGTCAGCACCCTGAACTTCAAAGTATACAGACAGAGAAACGAACAGATAAAGCAGAAAGGCTTCCAAACTGTCCAACCATTACAACAATACCAAATCACAGTTACCAGAGAGGGAAGCATTAACATCTGGGTTTTCAAAGCCAGTGGGGGGGCTCTCAATGGCTGCCCAGAGTCTCATCAGGTCAAGTCACACAACACTTTTCAAAGTGAGCCCCAAAGCAAAGCCTCACATCAGGGATTATATAGCCTTCTCCAGGATCAGAGAACGTAACCACCCTCTTGACCCACTGCCCAATCACACAGCATCAAGGTGTGGGCATTCCTGAAAACCAAGCCTCCTACCACAGGTTCCATGTGACCACATTCAGCCTATTAGGAGTCGGAGTATTTTCCAATCAAGGAAGGTTCTCAGAGTCTCTTAAGCCAATCAAAGGGCCTAGGGGCAGGGACATGGAAAGAATCATATAGGATGTGCAGATGTGAATGAGTTACAATCCCACTGGAAAGAAAAGATCTATAATGCTGTAGATCTTTTTGAGTACTTTAAGTATTAAGAGTCATGGAACCTAGATGGAGAAGAAGCCTTAGGGATATTTGAGTCCAACCCCCTCATTTTTGCATTAGGAAAACTGGATTTAAGAGACTCCTGGTCATGAAGCTACTTAGTAACAAAGCCAAGAGTAGATTACAGAGCTCAGCTCCCAGGTGAGTGCTCTTTCCATATACTACACTAACATCCTATGACATAAGTCATATCGTCTCCTTGGGCTTTGTACTTCTGTATAGATGGTTTTTACACTGTATGTGGTTTTTTTTTTTCCAGTAATACCCAGAGCCAGGATTAGGAGAAATTATGTTATAGGATCATAGCGTCTCAGATCTGGAAAGTACCATTGAGATTATCCAGTACAATAGATATTTGACTGAGAATAAATTTTCCATCTCCAACCAGTAACTGACCATCCAAACTGAACTTACAGACCTTTATCGATGGGGAGCTCATTAATGTCCAAGGTGTCCCATTTAACTTTTTAACAGTGGCTTAAGTTCTTTTGTTTTGGGGAATAACTATTTTATTCCCTTCTGTGATTTCTTGCGGTTACAGAAAAATCTTGTGCCATTGGAATTTCCTTTCCTTTATTTTGAAGGTCTTTCTCCTGGTCATTTGCAAAATGTATTGTCATTGAAATGTTTAAGTTTGTTAGAAACTTTTGTTTGAACCCTTAATTCAATTCATGAGGGAAACATCAGAAAGAAACAGCACCATATATTAGAAATTACACTGTATCCCAAATAAGATGGCTCAGTCTTTCTTTCTTCTTATTGCTCAATCAACTTCCAAAAAGTTACACCCTCTCATCTCTGGATCTGTGCTTCTTCTACTCATTTCTTCACTCCTTCTCTTACGGTAGGATGCTACCCATGGAGGCATAACTTTCTCTCACAGAAGGTAGACTCCCAATGCACATGCTCAACCTAGACTAAATCAAGCAAAATCATCTCCATGGGAAAGCTCTTCATTGATACCATCTACCCTTTATGATGAGATGTCCTCATCCATGCCTCAAGATTCAATTTTTCCTTTCTTCTGTCTTTCTTATCTAACTTCAGTACCTGCCCACCCCCCCCCCCCCCCCGCTTCACTGTTCACCCATGATATTAGTAGAGATTCATCAGCCATTCATCTCTGTCTCTCTCTTAGCTCTTCTCACAGAATGACCCACTCTACAACTCCATTCCAGAGAAGAAATTGGTTCACATACAAGGGGTGGAGGGAGGTTTGAGGATGAATCCATGATGCTTTCACTTGAACTATTCCACTTTTGCTTGTTCTAATTCTGAGGTTACCCTTAAATCTTCACCCCCTCATGTCCTTCTTTATCCCTTAATGATCCCTCTTGGTTGGTTTTAAATCTTCATAGGTCAAACTTTCCCCTTATTTTTTTTATTTTTGAAGTAATAACATCTAAATATTGGATAACCATTTTTATTGCTTATTCTTTCCTTTTTTCTTAGGTTTCTGTTTCTTGGGGTATTTTCAAGTAAAATATTGTAATAACGTCTGGCCTTTTCTGGTTTTTTTTTGAAAGAATGCTTCAGAAGCTTCTTTTTTTGTTGAATGTCCATCTTTTTTCATTGCTGGTTAGGCTCAGAATTTCAGAGTATGTCATTTAGGGTTGTGGCTTAAGTTCCTTTGCTTTGGGGGCTAAATTATTTCATTTCCTTTTGTGATTTCTTGTTGCTGCAGATAATTTCTGTGTCATTTGAATTTCATTTTTATAATTGTAAAGTTCTTCCTCCTGAGCACTTGTAAAATTTATTGTTTGTCATTGAAATGTTTAAGTTTTACCACTGTGTATCTTGGAATAGGTAGTATAAGGTGTGTGTGTGTGTGTGTGTGTGTGTGTGTGTGTGTGTGTGTGTGTGTGTGTGTGTGTTTCTGGTAGTCACCTCTGGATTATCTTGACAAATATTTAGTTGCTAGTATTGAGTTGTGGTTGTCGTTGTATCCAACTCTTCACGACTCCACTGACCACACTTTCCATGAAGTTTTCTTAGCAAAGATACTATAGACGTTTGCCAGTTGCTCCTCTGGTAGATTAAGGCAAACAGAGGTTAAGTGACTTGCACAGGGTCACACAGTTAGTAAGTGTCCAAGGCTGGATTTGAACTGAGGTATTCCTCTATCCGCTGAGCCATATAGCTGCCCCTTCTATATCGAGTAGCTCTGGATAGTTTTCTTATATTATTTCCTTCATTATAGTACTCCAATTTTTTTTAAATTTGTCATATTTGTCAAGGAGACCTATAATCCTTGAATTATTTCTGTGAATCCTATCTCTAATGTCACCTGATTTGGCTTACATAGAATTCATGTATCATTTAATGTTTTTGCATTTTCTTTCTTTTATCTCATGTTTTCTATAGTCATGGCTCCTGAGTCTGAATCCTCTTTCTGACACTTTCCTATTTGTGTTATCTTGAGCAAGTCACTTAGCATCTCTGGGTCTCAGTTTCCTCATCTATAAAATGAAGTTGTTGCATGGGATGAGCTCTGAAATTTTTTTCAGGTACCAGCTTCAAACCATGCTGTCTCCATTCCAGCTATCCTTTCCATCTTCTCCTCACAGACATCTTGTATTCTGCCACTAGAGCCACTTTGGGCACGAATAGGTGAGCATATCTCCCTTTTCCAGCTCTCCTCTATGTGTTGGCCTCTCCCATGAAACTATAAGTTTCTTTTTGGCAGACTGTCTTGTTTGCTTACATTTTCATCTCCAGTATTTATAACAGTTCGTGGCATATAACAAGTACTTAATAAATGTTCTTTCTATCTATCTATCCATCCATCCATCCATTATTACCCTATGACTCCTAAGGTGAAGATTGCCCCATAATACATCAATTAATTGTGAGAGTATATGTATTGGTTAGCCTCCAGGGAGACCCCCCACCAATGATATTAAGTCTGAAACCAGTGGTTTCAGAACTTTATGCTATGATGCCTTTCCCCTACTTTTTTTCTTTGCATAGAACAATTTACAATGAAGAATTTTCTTAGTAGTAGAAATATTAATGCACAGCTAGGCGACAGTGCCCAGTTGGAAATCAGAAAGACTCATCTTTGTAAGTTCAAATCTGGTCTCTGACACTTACTAGCTGTGTGACCCTGAATAAGTCACTTAAGCCTCTTTGCCTCAATTTCTCAAACCTACAAAATGAGCTAGAGGAGGAAGTGGCAAACCTCTCCAGTATTTTTGGGAAGAATACACCAAATGGAGCCACAAAAAGTTGGACATGACTGAAAAAGGACTCAACAAAAATAACAAATAAATATAAACAAATAAAACCAATGAAGTAAAACAAAAATTCATATAAAACTTAGAAATTGTAACATTTCATAAAAATAAACAAAAACTTTAAATGTGCAATGAAAACAATGAAACAGATATTTATTAATAACTTTATAATTTTTATTTTTATAACAGAAATAATTACAACAATCTATTATTCTGATGAATAGGCTTATTTTTCAATGCAAATTTTCTGAAGATGTGGTACTATTGATAGTGTTCCTGTATTATACATTTAAACATTCTTACAGCTAATATTGTCCTTGAGAGATGAAATGATAGTAGTTTCTGTTACAATGGGTAGACAGACTCCTATCAGACTGGAGACAGCCACAAGAGGTTGTGACTCATGCATTTAAATCTGAATCATTTTCCCATGTCTACTGTGTTGCTAGCTATCCAGAAGCACCAAGGAATTACCAAAGTGATGATGGTGGACAAACTGAAAGCTTCAGAATTATCCCAAGAGCTGTTGTGTTTCATGGAAGCCAAATAACTGCTCTCAGAAATGCCAGATTCCCATGTGGTCGTGGAGACAGTAGCATTTCTTGCTTTACTTTCCAATCACGGAAGACCAAAGGGGCTATTTTTTATGATCTAGTTTTTTTTTAACCTTTTGTTTCGATTTTTTTTCTTGAACTTAAATGCCCTAAAAAGGATATTTTCACACATACAACAGAAGACAGAAGATTCTATGTGAAATAATGAATTTCCTCTTCATACCCTTTGCTTTAAAAAAAAAAGTGGGATATATAAGAAATTCTGCACATTACTTTCAAAACTGCCTATTTATCTCTGCTTGTTTCTAATCTTTTTTTTTTCTCATTGGCACATTTTTTTAAAGCAATTGGGGTTAAGTAACTTGCTCAAGGTTACACGGCCAGCCATTATTTATGTGTGGGTGCTCATTTTCTGAGGCTGGGACAGATCCCGGGTCATACTGATGTCAGGGCCGGCACTCTTACTCACTGCACCATCTAGCAGCCCCTAATTGGCACATTTTTAAAACTGTTTTAGTGGATTCCCCTTTTTGCATCACTATAGCATTCCTAATTAAAATCTGAGAGAAACAAGGAAAAGAAAGAAGGAAAAAAGGAAGGAACAATGAATTAATGAACAAATGAATGAAGGAAGAAAACAAGGAATACCAAAGGGTTCCATGATACACACAAAAAAGATTAAGAACCCTTGAGTTCTAGTGGATCTTCTGGCAAATTTTTCTCCTCTAGGATTTTTTGCTACTTGATGTTGGTTTTGTATTTTGACTGAATTAAATGAATTCAATTTCATTGAATTAAATTTCAAAGGATGTAAAAGCCTTTGCAGGCAAGTGAAGTCAGTCCTGCCTGCTGGCCTATCTTCCTTTTAGATCCAAGATTTTTAACCTTTTTGGTGTCATGGATTTTTTGGTGGTATGTATCCCTTCTCAGAATAATGTATTTACATATATAAACAAAATACTTAGGGTTAAAAAGGGAACCAATTGTACAGAAATACAATTGTTAAAACATTTAAAACAAACTTTCATAGACCACAAGTTAAGAATTCCTGAGATATAGAAAATGCTATAACCCAGAGAAAGAACTATAAAGTCTGAATGTCAATGGAAGTATACTATTTTCTCTTTTGTTTCTTTCTCATGGTTTTCCCCTTTTGTTCTAATTTTTCTTTCACAACATGACTAATGTGGAAATATGCTTAATAAGGTTGTACGTGTATAGCCTATATCAGATCACATACCATCTTGGGGAAGAGAGAGGGGACAGAGGGAGGAAGAAAAAACCTTAGAACTCAAAATTTTATAAAAGTGAATGATGAAAACTATCTTTACATGTAATTGGAAAAAATAAAATACTCTTGAGTGGGGGGGAGAGAGAAAGAGGAGAGAGTGTGAGAGAGAGAGAGAGACAGAGAGAGACAGAGAGAGAGAGAGAGAAAGAGAGAGACAGAGAGACAGAGAGACAGAGAGAGACAGAGAGAGAGAGAGAGACAGAGAGAGGGGAGAAAGGGAGAGAGAGAGAGACAGACAGACAGACAGAGACAGAGAGAGAGAAAGAGAGAGACAGAGAGAGACAGAGAAAGAGGAGAAAGAGGAGAGAGAGAGAGAGAGAGAGAGAGAGAGAGAGAGAGAGAGTGAGAGAGAGAGAGAGAGAGAGAGAGAATCCTATATATAGCAACAACAATGAGATATAAGGGCAGAAATCCGAAGCTCTAGGTTTTCAAATGGGATACCATTCCACCATATGCCCAGTTGTCCAACTTATGTTTAGATAAATGGATAGATGGATGGATGGGGCATTTATTTAGGCCTACCATTTGTCCTGAGTTTTGGTGGCACAAATATAAGCAAGACAGTCTCCATTCTCAAGGGATTTTACATTCTAATTAGGGATGGCAACAAATAAAGGTGAAGTAGAGAGGGAGGTAGTTAGCTGGGATATGGCAGCTGGTGGGAGGAACAGGCAAAGAAGTTAGGAGAGGGTAGTTGGCAGTAGAGTGAGATTTTTTTTTTTTGCTTTTTGATGGGAAGAAGGCAGGGAAATTGGGGTTAAGTGACTTGCCAAGGTCACATGGCTAGTAAGTGTTAAGTGTCTGAGGCTGTATTTGAACTCAGATCCTCCTGACTCCAGGGCCAGTGCTCTATTCACTGTGCCACCTACACACCCCAGTAGAGTGAGATATTGTTAGGCTCCTGGTGAAAGGTTCAGGTTGGCAATCTCCAATCAGTATTGGGGGAGCCTTAAAAGAATGAGGCTGTCTACCTTGGGATGTTGTAGCTTGTCCAGAACAGTTGGTTTATTGATTCTGGGACCAGCCTAAAGTGCCATTTTGGCCACGAAGTGGTGAAACTTGGTGATTCACCCATCCACAGAATCGCAAGGTTGAGATAATAGCAAATTTGGGTGGGCAGTTTGGAATAGAAGCTCAGCAGGCCAGCCCCATGCTCATTCTGTTCATTTTAAAAAAATGAATTACTTATGCAGATCTTTTACTCAAAAATATCAATAATTTTTGCAATTGCTTCTTCTTTTTTATTGAGAGAAACTTTATACTTCAGGTTTTGACATCTTATAAATTTAGATGTGTATATGAAGATGTTTGATAGAACGTGAAAGGGTTCTTTGAGGCCACCTAGTCTAGCTCCCTCGTTTGACAGAGAAGGAGACTCAGACCCAGGTATCTACCTGGGTAGATGATTTATAGTGGGTCTCATCTGTCCAATGAGAAAGAATAAACTCTCCTCTGGTCCTACTTTTCCAGACTCCAAGGTCTCTGCATTAATGTACAACAATTATAGCTAGAATCTATATGTCACCTGAAGTTGTATGAGCACCTTACATATGTCATCACAGAAAAAATGACATTGGTTTTGGTGACATGGGTGTTACAAGTGACCTTGAAGAGAGATGATTCAGTAGAGGAATAGTAAGGGTTAAAAAAATTGAATCCATAGTAAGGAAATGGAGGCAGTCAGGGTAGGCTATTCTTTCTAAAAGTTTAATGATAAAGAGAAGAGACAATAACCTGAGAGTATAGGAGAATCAAAGGAAGCTTTTTTTTTGGAGGGGGGAAGACAGGGCAATTGGGGTAAGTGACTTGACCAAGGTCATACAGCTATTAAGTATTAACTGTCTGAGGCCATATTTGAACTCAGATCCTCCTGACTCCAGGGCCAGTGCTCTATTCACTGCACCACCTAGATACCCCAAGGAAGCTTTTTTTTTTTTAAAGGATAAGTGTTATTGGATTTTTCTTCTTTTGTTATCTCACGATTGTCAGTTTAACTCAACAAGTTTACCAAATGAGATAATATTTGTAATGTGTTCAGCACAGGGCCTAGCAGACTGTTCAGTCATGTCTGACTCTTTGTGACCCCATTTGGGGTTTTCTTGATAAAGATACTGGAGTGGTTTGCCATTTCCTTCTCCAACTCATTTTGCAGTTAGGAAACTGAGGCCAACAGAATTAAGTGACTTGCCAGTAATCACACAGCTAATAAGTATCTGAGGCTGGATTTAAATTCAGGAAGATGAGTCTTCCTGACTCCAAGCCTAGCACTCTAACCACTGAGTCACCTAGTTGCCCCTACCTAGCACATAATAGACACTTTATATGCTTCAAATGTTTATTTCCTTTCCTCCTCCATGCACCCATTTATTAAGCCCCTACTATATCCAGAGCATTTTGATAGGCAACAAGGATAAGGAGAGAAAAATAAAAAAGAATTATCTGCCCTAAAGAAGTTTATATTTTGCTATACGGGGACTTCTTAAGTGGGGGCTCATGAATTTTTAAAATATAGATATATAACTATATTTCAATGTGGTTTCCATTGTAATCCTATGACTTTTGTTTTATTTGACACATTTAAAACTACTGTGAGAAGGGGTCCATACTTCTTTTTTTATTTCATATTATGTTATGTTATGTTATTTTATACATTTAAAACTATTGTGAGAAGGGATCCATAAGCTTAACCAAACTGACAGAGGGTTCTAAGAAGACTAAGAACTCCCCCTACTAGAGGGATGTAAAAGTCACATAGGAGAGAAAATGCAAGATAATATTAGGAAGGTGAGAACATTAACAAGAAGGAAGCTGGGGGCTCAAAGAAGCAGAGGTGAGAATGGAATAAATTCCAGGAATGAGGGATAATTTTTGTTTGTTTGTTTTAGGGCTTATTCTAAGAACCCTGGGCTTTTGCCTGCTGGCAAATGAAATACTGGATACAAGTCTTTGGATGAATGTTAAAAAGTTCCCTGCGTCCCTAACATGCTTTAGAGTCTGGATTCAAACTCAGTCAAGCAAGGTAATAGTTAAATGAAAAATGTGTTATTGTTTGTACTTCATTCTCAAAGGGGACCAATGACATCATGAGGGTGATGTCTTGACTTAGGAGTGAATTGGATTTAAGTGAGGGCTGTGCAAAGCAGGGCTGTGCAAAGTCATCAGCCTCATTCTCTCCTCCAGAGTCACTGAGTACAGTGCAAGACAAGTCAAGATGATTGATGATGACCCACAAATCAGAAATGTAGGACCACAAACAAATTTTGGTATCTTTGTTTCTTTAGAGGAGCTCATGTCCCCCAGTGTGGAGGAGAGTTTTTCAGAAGTCCAGTCAAGGCAATGAAGAATAGACTCCTATCTCCAGAACAGTTTAAGTCAGATTCTCTCCTCATAATCTTTTGTCCCTCCTCTGCTCCATCAACCAATGACAATGCTCAATAATCCCAAAGCATGTATCTGGAAATGTAGGTAAAAAAAATAACACCTTTCTTCCCCACCAGTAACCACCTTGGAAATTGCTAAAAAGTGAGGAAGCTCACCCATGCCAGAAGTCAGATTTTGCTTTTTTAAAAAATAGTATTTTATTTTTCCCCAGTTACATGTCAAGAAAAATTTTAGAATTTTTATGAAATTTTGAGTTTGAATTTTTTATTCCTCCCTTACCTACCCTATTCTTAAAATAGTAGGCAGTTTGATATATAGTATAAACTATAGTTTATACATGTGCTATCATGTGAAAGTGTTTCTATATTAGTCACAGTTGTGAAAGAAGAAACAGATCAAAAGGGGAAAAAAACCATGATAAATAAAAAAGTAAGTGAAAAAATATTCTTGGATCTGCAATTCAGAGCCTATCAGTTTATCTGCATATGGATAGCATTTTCCTTCCTGAGTCCTTTGTACTTATCTTGAATCATTGAGTTGCTGAAAAACGTTGAGTCATTCATAGTTGATCATCACACAATGTTGTTGTACTGCGTACAATGTTTCCCCGGTTCTGGTCTTCACACTTTGCATCAATTCATACATGTCTTTCTAGGTTTTTCTGAAAATTTTCTGTTCATCATTTCTTGTTACACAATAGTGTTACATTATATTTATATACCCTAGCTTGTTCAGTCTTTCCCCAATTGATGTGCATCCCCTCAATTTCCAATATTTTGCTGCCATGAAAAGGGCTGCTAAAATATTTTTGTAGATGGAGGTCCTTTTCCCTTTTTCATGATCTCTTTGGGATACAGAGCTAGTAGTGCTATTGCTGAATCAAAAGGGTATGCACAATTTGTTTGCCCTTTGGACATAGCTACAAATTGCCCTCCAGAATACTTGGATCAGTTCACAACTCTACCAACAATGCATTAGTATCCCAATTTTCCCACATCTCTGGCATTTGTCGTTTTCCTTTTCTGTCATATTAGCCAAAACTGATAAGTGTAAGGAGGTACCTCAAAGTTTTTAAATCTGCATTTCTCTAATCAAAAGTGATTTAGAGTGATTCATATGCCTATAGAGAACTTTGATGTCTCCATTTGAAAACTGCCAGTTTGCATCCTTTGACTGTCATTTGGTGAATAGCTTATATTCTTTTTTTTTCTTTCGACAATTTTTATTAAACAAATGCTTTATTAACTTCTGTTTTACATCATTCATTTCTGCCAGATTTTGAGTTACAATCATTTTCCGCCTGTTATTCCCCTACCCAACCTCCCAGAATAGCAGTCCCACAAGATATTGCTTCCTCCAATCTGCTCTCTCCCATACCTTCTCCCATACCCCCTTCGACTTTTCCATTAGAGGAAGGTGAATCTTTGTGTCCCAATGCCTGCACATCTTATCTCCCAATTATAAGCAAAAGAGTATTAATAATAGTATTTATATATATTTGAAACATTTAATGTTAAGACCTCGAATTTCAGATCCATTTCCTTCCTCCCTTGTCACCCATTCCCTCTGGGGAGATAAGTAATTCAGTATATGTTGTACATGTCTAGCTATGCAAAACATTATCATAGTAGATATATTGTACAAGGCTGCTTACAATTCCCTCCCACTCATCCCACCCACCACCTGGTCCATTCCCCACATGATCCTGTCCCTCTTCTATAGTGGGTACTTCCAACCACCCCTCCCCCCAAGGATGCCCTCCCATCCATCTTCCCTCCTCTCATCCCCCTTCTCCCTATTCTGCTGCAGGTTGAGGTATCCCATTTAGTATGTATGTCATTCTCTCCCTGTACCAAATTCAATGAGAATGTGGTTTTGCCTTTTTGCCTTCCTATTCTTCTCCTCCCTTGCAGCTACTTCCCCTTACTTCTTCTACATGAGATAGTTTACCCTACCCTGTCTCTCCCCATCTCCTCTTGCCACTTTCCTCTCTCACCTCATAATTTCATCCCTCGAGTATTCTCCCTTCCCAACAAATTCAACCTATGCCCTCTATCCATATATAACTGTAACCATCTACACACACATATTCACATATGTACTCATATGACCACACACCCTTCTTCCATTATTTTCATAGTGAGAAAGATATCATCAGTCACAGTTATTGCTTTTCCATATAGGAATGTAAATAGTTCAACTTTGATAAGTTCCTTTTGATTTCTTTTCACTGATTACATTCTCAGGCATCTCTTCCTTCTTGTGTCTGGATGTCAAATTTTCTATTCAATTCTGTTTTTTTCCTCAGGAATGTTTGAAAGTCCTCTATTCCACTGAATGACCATATTTTCCCCTGAAACAAAATACTCAGTTTTGCTGGGTAGGTGACCCTTGGGTTCATTCCCAGTTCTTTTGCCCTCTGGAATATCATATTCCATGCCCTTCGATTCCTCAGTGTAGAAGCTGCCAGGTCCTGGGCTATTCTGATTGTGTTTCCACAATATTGAAATTGTTTCTTCTGGCTGCTTGTAGTATTTTCTCCTTGATCTGGGGATTCTGGAACCTGGCTATAATATTCCTGGGAGTTTTCTTTTTGGGATCTTTTTCAGGAGGTGATTGGTGGATTCTTTCAACCTCTATTTTGCCCTCTGGATCTAAAACATCAGGGCAATTTTCCTTGAGAATTTCTTGAAGGGTGATTTCTAGGTTCTTTCTTTGATCATGGCTTTCAGGTAGTCCAATAATTTTTAAATTGTCTCTCCTGGATCTATTTTCCAGGTCAGTGGTTTTTCCCATGAGATATTTCACATTGCCTTCTAATCTTTCATTTGTTTGGATCTGCTTAACAGCATCTTGATTTCTCATAAAGTCCTTAGCTTCCATTTGCTCCAGTCTAACTCTGAAGGAATGAATCTCCTCAGTGAGCTTTTGAGATTCTTTTTCCATCTGGCAAATTCGACTTTTTAAGGCATTCTTCTCCTCATTGCCCTTTTGGGCCTCCTTTGCCATTTGAGTTAGTCTATTTTTTAAGGTGTTGTTTTCCTCAGTCAGGATGTTGACCCTCATTTCATACTTTTCCTGCATCCTTCTCATTTCTCTTTCCAATTTTTCCTCCACTTCTCTTATTTGATTTTTAAAGTCCTTCTTAAGGTCCTCTATGGCCTGCAACCCGCTCATGTTTTCCCCTGGGGCTTTTGGAGCAGGACTTCTGACCTCACAGTCCTTTTCCCGCTCTATGCCCCCAAAATAGGAGTCTAGGGTTGCATTTTTCTGTTTCCTTTGCCTTGGCTTGTTGCCACTTAATTACTTGACTTTTGGGCTTGTTGCCACACTATGGCTTTAAGGCCAGCTAGAGGAATTTTCGTCCCGAACGTGTGGGGGGCAACTTCCGTTTCTGGCAAGCTGTAAACCCACCCACAATTTCCACCCCAGATCACAATCCAGATCCAGGGAGGTTATAGCAAGAGCAATTACCCCCCCAAGACTGATCGCTGGATCTCCCTACAGTTAGCATGCAGGCCAGGAGCTGGAGCTGCCTCTGAAAACTACAAAATGGCATGTGTCCTCAGTGGCTTCTAGCTCCCAGGGGAGGAAGCTGACGCATTCCCCAAATACAGGTCCCAAAGTCCATAGGACACTAACCTCTTACTTTGTCCTAGGCATGTCTATGTTGATAATTCTGGAATCTCCACAGCTGCTGGTGTTCTGGGGTTCCTCCAGCCGGCTGCTGGCCCTGCCGCCCTGTGGCTAAAACCTCGGCTCACGCGGACCTGGGCTCCGCTTGCCGCACTCTGCGCACTGGGCGCTGCTGGCTCCCAGAGCGCTGCGCTGGTCCTTCCTGCAGGGCTGCTGGGCTGTCCTCAGCGGGAGGTTAGCTTCTCTGTGTTGTTTTTTGGGTGCTGGGGCTCCAGAAGTTGTTCAGAGTCCCCTTTTACATAGTTTGGGGGAAGTCTGGGGGCAGAGTGGCTTGGATGAGCTGTTTCTACCGTCAGTCTATTTTTTAAGATATTATTTCCTTCAGTGTATTTTGGGGTCTTCTTTAGCAGGCTGTTGACTTGTTATTCATGATTTTCTTGCATCCTTCTCATTTCTCTTCCTAATTTTTCCTCCACCTCTCTTACTTGATTTTCAAAATCCTTCTTGAGCTCCTCCATGGCCAATTCATATTTTTCTTGGAAGCTTTTGATGCAGGAGTTCTGACTTTGTTGTCTTCCTTCCATTCCATGCTTTGATCCTTTTTGTCTCTAATTTTTTTTTTTTTTTTGCTGTTTGGAGGTGGAAAGGTAGGGCAATTGGGTCAGGTGACTTGCCCAAGGTCACACGGCTAGTTTTGTGTGTGTGTGTGTGTGTGTGTGTGTGTGTGTGTGTGTGTGTGTGTGTTAAGTGTCTGAGGCCAGGTTTGAACTCAGGTCCTCCTGACTCCAGGGCCGGTACTCCATTCACTGAGCCACCTAGCTGCCCCCCCCCAAAGGATTCTATGGTCTATTTGTGCTTCCTCTACTTGCTCATCTTGCCAGTCATTATTTGACTTTTGAGCTCTTTGCAATGGCAGAACTATGCTTCCAGAGTGGAGAAAGCTTTGTCCCAAATTGCTGGGGTTTTTGCAGCTGCCAGAGCTATTAGCAGGGTGCCCTGTCTACAACACCCACAAGCTCTGGCACACTGGCCACACACCTCATGACCACCACCCAAGATGGCGATCCAGATCCAAGCAGGTCAAACAAGAGCAATTATTCTCTGAATGTTTGTTTGGTGCCCCTCAATCTGCAGGCCAGGAGGTCTGGAGGCAGTCACATGGCAGCAGCTGCAGCCACATGCCTCCTCCACTTCTCACCCAGGGGCAGGGGCTGGACTGTGCTATTTCTTCATCCTGTTTTCAGCAGAGATCCCCACTAACCTTTTACTTTCTCTTTTGAATTTATGGGTTGAGAAGTCTGGAAACTGCCACCGCTGCAGGTGATTCATTCTCCTGAAGTCTGCTCTGGCTGGTTTGGGCTGCCCTGGGGCCAGAACCATGCAGCTCACATGGGACTGTACTCAGCTCCCACCCCAGTATGATAGATCCTTCCTGTTGGCCTGCCAGGCTGCCTTCAGCAAGAAATTTGTTTCTCTCTGTCACTTTGTGGGTTCTTTAGCTCTAAAATTTGTTTAGAGTAATTTTTTTTACAGGTATTATAAGTGGTTGGAGCAGGAGCCCACACCAAGTTCGTGCTTTTACTCCACTATCTTGGCTCCACCCCAATTGTACTCTTTAAGGAGTTGTTTTCTTCCTTGATTTTCGCATTTCCTTTTCCATTTGGTCAATTTTACTTATTAAGTAGTTTTTCCAAGTTCTTGACTCTTTTTTTCCTTTTTAAAATCTTATTTATTTGGTTTTTGTTTTCAACATTCATTTCTATAAGATTTTGAGTTCTAAATTTTCTCCCTCTCCCTCCATTCCTCCCTCTCTAAGAGAGTGTGCAATCTGATATAGGCTATATATGTACTATAATGTTAAACATATTTCCACATTATGTTGACTCTTTTTTCATAATTCTCTTGCATTGCTCTCATTTCTTTTCCCATTTTCTTCTACCTCTCTCATATGATTTTTAAGGTCCTTTTTTAGGTACTTCCATGAGGTTTTTCTGAGCTTGAGACTCCTTCCCATTTTTCCTTTGGGCTTTTGCACATAGGTGTTTTGACATTGTTGTCCTCCTCTGAGTTTGTATCTTGATCTTCCCTGTTACCATAACTTTCCATAATCAGTTTCTTTTTCTTTGTTTATTTGTGTTTTGCTCATCTTTTTTTTTTCTTTTGACCTTTTCCCTTTCTTTCAAATTTGAGCTCTTCACCTAGGGTAGAAAGATAGGACATTATCTCAGGCTTCTTGTGCCAGAGGCTGTAGGTCCTGGCTGTTTACCCGGTGTCGTGCTGATGGTGCCCTGAGGCCCTTGGGGGACCTTCATGTCTGCTGCTGTGCTGAGCAGGTGGGGTGGAGGTTGGCTAGTGTTGCTGAAGTGGGATACTAGTGGTGGTGTCTGGTGCTGAGGCCTGATGGCATATTTCTCTGTTCCTCTGGGGCTATACTGAAGCAGATGGAGATATAACCACTGGAGGATGCCTGTTTGTTGGGGGCTGCACTGAAACATACAGAGGTTTGGTCTACTTTCTCATCATGCTAGACGATGCCTGTTTGCCTAGGGCTACACTGGAGCACACGGTGGTTCTTGGAGCTGGATTCTACCAGTTTCTCTACCTACGCTAAGGCATATGGGGCATCCTGATGTTGGAATTTGCGTGCTCCCCCACACTGTGGCTCAGGATTTTCCACTGGTTTGCTGAGGTGGGGCTGCTGCTGTTTTGCTGGGATGCTTTCTGTCCTGGAGTGTGCTCCCCTTTTACCCAAGTGAGATGGACCTTTCTTGTCAATCTTTCAAGTTTCTTGGGTTAAAAAAATACTTGATCCCAAACTCTTGCTGGTTCTGCTGTTCCAGGATTTGTGTGGTGGTACTATTATATGGTTATTTGGAGATGAATATGGGAGAGTTACAGTCATTTACTGCTATCTTGGCTCCCAGAATTCCCAAGATTTTTCTTGTATATAAAGGGGAATCTTGGAGGCTATCTTTGTAGCTACCATACCACTATTCTAATCTTTGGAAGCTGTCACACATCTATATCCAATTTGGACACATATTTGAAGGACCACAGCATCCATTTTGTTTCCAGATGGCTTTAAAGAATATACTCTAATCCCATTTGAATATGAAAGTCTTATGCATGACTTTTCTTTGTTCCCCCCTTCCTAGTGTGAGTGCACATTTATCATATCATCATTCATTTACAGTGGCTTTTGCAGCCAAATGTAAGACATTGAAATGAGTCTGAGAAACTGATTAGCGTCACATTTTAAAACTCTTAAAATTCATAAAAATAGAACTAATTTAAATAGCCCTAGTAAATGGTCCTAATTTAATTGGACCTAGTAGTAGCATCCTTTTTGAAGGGACTAATGTATATGTCCAAAAGTTGAGAATCAAAAGATAAAATGCCAAGTTCAAGGAGCACTAAATATGAGTGTGTATGTCTGTGTGTCTGTGTGTATTGACCACGTAGGTCATGCGTGTATACAAGAATCTTTTTAAATGTAACTCACAAAAAAATCAAATAAATTTAGCTCACAATAGTTTGGAACTATTCCAAAGGGGCTATAAAACTATGCATACCCTGTGATCCAGCAATAGCAGTGCTAGGTCTACATCCCGATGATATCAAATAAAAGGCGGGAAAGGGAAAAGGGCCTATTTGTACAAAAATATTTATAGCAGTTCTTTTTGTGGTAGCCAAGAATTGGAAATTGAGAGGATGCCCATCAACTGGAGAATGACTAAGCAAGTTGTATTCTATGATTGTAGTGGATTATTATTATGTTATAAGAAATGACAAGCAGAATGATTTCAGAAAAACCTGGAAAGACTTATAGGAACTGATGTGAAGTGAAGTGAACAGAACCAAGAGAATGTTGTTCGATGAAGAACTGTGAATGACTTAGCTCTTCCTAGTCATACAGTGATCTAAGACAATCCCAAAGGACTAATGATGAAGCATACTACCAACTTCCAGAGAAAGAACTGATATTGTTTAAATACAGATTGAAGCATGATATTTTCATTTTCTTTCTTTCTTTTTCTTTTATTCAAATCTTCTTGTACAAAATGACTAAAGTGGAAATGTTTTACATGATTGAACAGATATAATGTATATCTGATTGTTTGCCTTCTCAGGGAGGGAGGAGGAGAAGAAGGAAAGGATAAAATTTGGAACTCAAAACTTTTTCAAAAATAAAATGTGAAAAAAAAGAAAAAAAGAAAATGTTAATTGTTTATCATATAATTGGGGGAAAATAATATATATTTTAAAATAGGGGCAGCTAGGTGGTACAGTGAATAGAGCACTGGCCCTGGAGTCAGGAGGACCTGAGTTCAAATTTGGCCTCAGACACTTGAGATACACTTACTAGTTGCCTGACCTTGGGTAAGTCACTTAACCCCAATTGCATTGCCTTACCCCCTCCAAAAAACAAACAAATAAATAAATTAATGTAGCTCACAGAGAGGTATGAATGGGTATCTCTGGAATTTCACCTATCCCTCTCCAAAGGAGACTTTGATTCCTACCAGGAGAGGAGAAGGAGAGACTAGGGCCCTGAGGCTGGCCTTATCTGTTCTCTTCAGAGACTAGAATCATAGTCTAATCATATATCAGAATTGTATCTGATCCTCCCCTTTTCTTCCCCCTTTCCCCCTTCAAATATTGCTAGTCTAGAGGAAATTATTTTTTAGGTTCAAGTTGCTCCCCTGGTTACCATTCCTCAATATGTAAGGACTATCTCAAGTTATATTAGAGAGCCAATTTCTCTTCCCATCAAATAATAGTTACACCAAAACCATAATACATAGTGAATATTTAATAAATCCATATATCCAAGATGAAAGCAAATAGAATCAAAGAAGATATACAGATTAGAATATACTAGACAATACACAGGATGAATGAGCTCACTCTAAGTGAATGAGATATTTATGCTCAACTGAGAGAAATCATGTTCCTGATTTCAACCCTGAAGACTTAGTGTGGCAACAGAGACATGGTTGAGGCAGCAATTACTCCTCTCCATCTGCTTCTGTCCAAAGTCTTTCTCTCCTTTGAGGGAATTCTCCCAGTAGAAAGGCTGGAATTTTGTGTCATTGAGGCTAGAAATTGTAGAATCCAAATCACTTTCTTCTCTCAAACTTTTGCAAGCTCTATTCCTCACTAATGAGGAAAACCTTATGCAAATGTCCAGGCTTGAGGTAAGTTACATAAATAACCCAGTTAGCTAGAATATAGCATGGGGTGGGGTTGGGGAGAGAGTATTAGAGAAGAAAAGGGAGATAATATGAAATGGCCTAGAAAGATAGGCAAGAGCCATATTACAGAGGATTTAATTTAAGTTCTAGGTTGAGGGCCTTATACTTTTTTCTAGAGGCTAAATAGGGAGCCACAAGAGACTCTTGAGCAAGAGTGACATAATCAGATCTGTGCTTTAGGTAGATTATTGAGCAGTGATGTGAAGAATACATAACACTTGAATATGCTTGCATTTTGGTTTGCAAGACCCAGGAGAAGGTGGCACCTTAGTTTCCAAATGAACAAAACTCCTCATCTTGGACCTACTTCCAAATCCAATAAAGAGGCATAGAATCCCAAGAAAGAGCAAAACAAAAAACCTAGAACCAGGGAGACCAGTTAACAGTGTCAGTAAAACAGGAGTAATTGGTTAATGCATAAATTAGATCCTGTAACAACCATAGAACCATTGACATTTAGGGTCAGAAGAAATTTTGAGAGGCTATCTCCTGCCTACAGGTAAGATTGAACTAAAACACTCTCATCCCAGAAAAGTCTTTCCTTCTTTTAAAGACCTCAAAAATTCTAAACCTCCTTCAGTTAAGTAACACACATTAAATGTTTAACTCTTAGGAAATCCTTACTCACCACTAACATAAATCATTCCCACTGAAGTTTTAGACACTGGTTCTCATTCTGTCCTCAGTGAAGAGGGAGTCACCACTTTCTGGCCAAGGGGTCCTTCATTTTCTCTGAAGGAAAGCCCCAAATGATAAGTTTGCTAACCGCATTCTTGAAGCTAGGCCAGTTTTATCCAAAGTCCTTGTGTTTGGGTTAGTTTTGAAATGGTTTAGAGCTTCCTGGAGTTTAGGGAAACTGTAGCTGAGACACCAAGACAACTCTGAAAAATTCATGGTAATGGGGATCTGAAGAGAAGGTTCGGTTTTATGACTCCTCTGAAATATATGATATAAGGAAATATATGATATAAGGATTGCTTCTTAGGCAGACCTGAAAAATTCAACTTAGTCTGAAATCCATGGAACCTCACTAGGTGTCTTGTACTAAGCCCCCAAGGTGATAAAAGTTTTACTTAGAATAGATTCCCTGAGGTCTCAGGGGCCTCATTATTTTGGCTATGGAAATAAGCCTCCCTATAAATGATTGGCCAACCCCAAATTGATTGAAACAAAGTTTGAATGGAAATGAATTAATATCAGAAATAGTACTTATTCAGTTCCACATTAATCATATAATGATAACGACAAATCATGTCACATGATATCATACAAAGAGATATAGATTTGGATGAAATATCACTTTTTCCACTCAGTAGTAGAATAATAATAATAGCAATATAATATTTAACATTTATAGAACTCCTTAAGATTTGCAAAATGCTTTTCAAATGTTATCCCATTTTATCCTCACAACTCTGGGAGATAGGTGCTATTATTGTCCTCATTTTATAGAAGAAGAAATTGAGGCAAACAGAGGTTAAGTGACTTGGCAAGGGTCACACAGCTAGTAAGTGTCTGCAGCTAGATTCAATCCCATGTTTTCCTGACTCCAAGGAGACCCCTTTATCCACTGTGTCAGCTATCTATTTATGTAAGCTACTTATCTCAACCAAGGAAAAATCATTTAACCTTTCTGGGTCCCATCTATAAAATGGAAGTACTGGACTAGAAAACCTCTAAAGTCCCTTCTGGTTATAAATCTTAGAACATTCTCTAGTCCAAATAAACATTTAGTGTGTGCCAAGTACTGTGTTAAATGCTAGCGTAATTAGTAAGCATTTTATACAAATAGAGAACAGAAATAGAAAATTAAGTCAGTTTCCACTTTCAAATAGCTCATGTCACCTGAGAGGAACAGTACAAAGGAGTATTCAGCTGGAGGACTGATGGTAAAGCTCAAGGGTCTTTAAGGTGATTTTCAGGGCCAATGGCAATGCCTAGGTGGCCGACTGGTATAGCATCAAGGCAGATGGTAAGGGGTAACCGTTCTTCATTTTATAGGGAGGATTGTAGTTGATGATTCTGATTTTATCCATGCAATGTGAACAGCCATATCTGCCCCACAAGGAGAGTGTAGGATCTTGGGAGGCACAGACCAGAACTCTTAGGAAGGAGGATTGGAATGGGGCTTCTCATTTTCATTGCTAAAATGGTAGGAGGTAAGGCTTTAGCTTCTAGGCTGGAGGGAGGAGTAGAAAGAATCAAAGTAGGATCTCTGGTGTGTGTGTGTATACAGGTATATATGATATGTATGTATACACATACACACATATAGCAAATTAAAGGTAATTTCAGGAAGAAGGCACTAGCAGTAGGGGAGATGAAGAAAAGTCTCTTGCAAAAGGGAGCATTAGATCTGAATCTAGGAAGTACTCTAGGAGGCGGAGCCAAAGAAGTCAATTATTTACTGGAAAAAAGTATACAGATAGAAATATGTGTATCTACTCTGGATTATCACTACTGGAGATTCCAACACTCCCAAATTTTGTTATACACCCCAGGCAGGCCTTGAATCAGAAAGCCTTGAATTCGAGTTTGGCCTCAGATACTTCCTAGCTATGTGACCCTGGGCAAATCACTTCACCTCTGTTTCAGTTTCCTCATCTATAAAATAGGGATATTAATAACACCTATTTCCAAGGATTGTTGCGAGGACCAAATGAGATAATAATTGTATTTATGCTTTTTTGCTTTTAGCTATGAAATGTTTATGTCCTAATATATGGTCAATTTTTGTTAAGGTATCATGAACTGCTGAGAAGGGTATGTAGATTAAGATTAAAGTGGGTAGGGAGAGAGGATAAGGGAGGGACCCTTAAAGGGCTGAGTAGAATAAGGACTAGGAGGGTAAGGGGAGAGGATACAGTAAAAAAAAAAGTTTGAGAAGGACAACAGTAAGTAAAAATAAGATGGAGGGAAATTCACAAATAGTAATCATAACTTTGGATGTGAATAAGATCATTTCAAAGTGCTTGGCACATAGTAAATAATATATAAATGTAAGCAGCAGTAGTTGTTGTAAACTCAGTGTTCATCCAATTGGGAGTGGAGGAGGGAAATAAGTACCATTCAGGGTCAATGATTCTAGCTAGAAGCCTGGTTTGGGATGGGGGCAATGAATAGAATGATCTTTGTAGTCCCCGTAACACAGCGGTGTGTGTGTACGTACATATACGTATATATACACACATGTGTAAATATACATATATGTATGTGCCTGTAGATCTACACATATGCATTAACATTGTGTATATATGTAATATCGCAGTAAGAATCAAGTATCATAGCATGAGTAGCTATTGGGGTTCAATAAAGCATAACAGAGTGATCCGCTAGTAAAACACTTCAATTGTGGAAACAGTTGTGCAGAGGGCACACAGATTTCTCAGCTGTTGAGCATCGTCAAGCCGCAGGGGATTGCTCTTTGGACAGCCATGCTCTGTGCTGGGTCTTTCAGACCCTGTGGACTTTGGGGGATGACAGCAGAAGCCAGAGGCATGCATTTCTGAAAGCTAGAAGGATCATGGTAGGGGAGGGAGAAGCAGTCTTCCTGAGACTTGGAAAGCAGTGATTCCCAATTCAGGCAACCCACATGACTCCCCTTTTATTCAAGAGACAGAAGTGATTTTAATTGGCTCTATATTCCAGTGAAGCCTGGTGGGGGGTGGGGGGAGCGGGAGGAGTAGGAAAGAAGGAGGCACGAAAAGGGCAGGCAGGGGCAAGGTTATGCAACCAAACATCCATAGTGTTGCAACCCCCAGGAATTTCATCTCTAAGTATGGGATAAATGAAAGTTTCTCTGCCTCCTTCCCGGGTGGTTTTTGTCACTGTCTCCTGATACTGTCTCTGGGTAGGGGCTGCTTTTGCATGTCTGCACCCTAACCATCTCTTAATGAGAGCATTGGGGGTGGTCTAGGCACAAACTGAAGAAATGATGATAATTCGGTGTAAGTTGTAGAAAGGGGACAACCACATAAAGCATTTTTAGCTTTCCTGCTCTGAGTGCTGCTTCCAGAGTCTAAATTAAATATACTGAGGTTAGTCAAATGTAGTGGTCAGGGATTGGATTCACATGGAGTAAGGAGAGGAGGGCTCATGATTTACTCTTCCTTGAATTACTTTTTTCTTGGGTAAAGGGCTAGTTTACTAAATTCTCTTGTTTCTGATTTATGTGTTCCAGGATATTTCTCTAATTGGGTTGCTAAGTATACATTCCAAGACCTGGAATGGCCCTTTTTCCATCTTTCTGAATCCTAACCATCCTTCAAGGCCAATCTAAAGTTCCACTTCTTTTGTGAAGCCTTCATTGTTCAGCCTAGCTCACTCATTCCTCCAAAGTCTTTTATCTTAAAATTCTCAATCTTTGTGACTTGTTTTTATAATATGTTCCTTTCTCCATACAACATTCTTCCTCTCCTACCCATCACACCTTTACATTTAACAAGTATTTTAAGAAGGAAAAGAATAAAAAACAAATTCAACAAAATCCTTGTATATTTTATTTTCCTGGTTCTTTGGATTTCACTCTGTATCATGTTTCTCTAAATTCTTCATATTAGTTATTTCTTATGGTATAGCAATAATATATTTATATGCCTTAATTTGTTTAGCCATCTTCCAATTGATGTATATCTACATTGTTTCCAGTTCTTTGCTACTACAAAAATGTTGCAATTAATACTTTTTACATATGTGGATTTTTCCCACCTCTTTCTTTGACCTTATTGGGATGTGCAACTAAGGGGGGAAGACCTATGGATCAAAATTTTTAAAAAATCATAATTCCAAATTGTTTTCCAGAACATTTGGGCCACTTTATAACTCTGCCTTGTACCTTTCTTTTCCCAGCCTGTTCAGCATTAACTATTCCTATTATTTGTCATCTTTGCCAATTTTCTAAGTGTGAAGAGAAACTTCAGAATTTCTATAATTTGTATTTCTCTTATCATTAGTGATTTGGAACAATCTTTTATATGGTTTTTAATAGTTGGCAATTCTCCTTTTGAGAATTGGTTGTTTTATTGCTTATCCATTGTGGAATAACGCTTATGATTGTATTGTATTAATTCTTTATATAGTTTGGATACCAGACTCTAATCAGAGATGCAATATAAAAAAATTCTTTCCCAATTGGCAATTCCCTTCTTGCCCAAGCTGTATTGATTTTTTTCATTCAGAAACTTAAATTTCATATAATCAAAATTATTTATTTTTGTGTGTGTGTGAGTCTCCTTGTTTCTTTCCATATCATCTTTGCTTCCAGGGTCAGTATATATAGTACAATGAAAAGAGTGAATAACTGGGAGTCAGGAGACTTGGGTCCTAACCTGGTTCTGAAGTGAGTTATGCAAATCATATATGGATTAATTTCACATCTTCAGGCTTCAGTTTCCACATTTGTGAAGTGAGAGGGTTTGACCTCATGATTTCCAAGAGATCTTTTAGCTCCAAAGTTCTATTTTTAAGAGAACAAATACTATAGGGTAAGTTTTATTGTAATTTTGGTGTTTAGGTACCCCTTCTAAATATTTTTTTTATTAAAGTTTTTTTTTTAAAGCCATTGGGGTTAAGTAACTTGCTCAAGGTTACACAACTAGTCATTATTTATGTGTGGGTGCTCATTTTCTGAGGCTGGATTCGATCTCGGGTCATCCAAACTCCAAGGCCGGCGCTCTTACTGCGCCACCTAGCCGCCCCTTCCCCTTCTAAATATTGCTAACTTCTCTTCCGTCTTGCCCCCTTTGCCAGAAATCTAATGCCTTAATGTTCTCCCTAGCTGTCTGGGATGCCTGATGTGGCACCATTCCATGGCTTGTCTTCACATACCTTCTAGATCTTCTCTGGTCCCCTCTTTGTATTCTATTTTCCCATGAGTCATACTCATTTCTAGGGTATCTGATAAACAAAGCCACCACAATATATTATTAGGTGGTTTTTGAATAGATTGATGTACTGATATTTTATGTTGTCAGAACATATTTAATACCTACTATGTGCCCACTGCCAACCCTCATTGAGTTCAAAGTCTGGTTATGAGAATCAGAACAGAAATTAGTGCCAACAACAGACAAGGAAAGAAAGCTATAACCCATGACCAAATATGTAATACAGATTAGAAGTATTATAGCATGAGATCATAAGAACTTAGAATAGGATGGTTTTACCAGGAGCAAATACAATTGTGGGAATTTCAGAGAAGTGGCAGACTAAAAACCTTTCCTGGCTTATCTACTCCACCTACATCCTAGAGAGATAAGGCTGCTTCTGTTTTAGATATAATATCATAGATTTAAAGTTGGAAGGTGCCTCAGAGGTCATGTAGTTCAATGCTATCATTTCCTATACAAGGAAACTAGACACTTTAAGGTTAAGTGACTTGCACCTTCCCTTGAGATCTTCCTCCCTTCCTAGCTCTGATCCTGACTTGCTGGATTTCATAATCACACTTCAGCTGTGGTCTCATTCTGGAACTTCCTTCAGTTCCTGGGGGCTCTTCTCCCTGGAACATCTAACTCCTGCAACCCTCCCACCACAGAATGAGTATTCACCTCCTGCAGGCTGGTTTTTCTCCCATTGTTTGGTTCTTCCTGTGCCCTACATTTCATGGAGGGACCCAAACCAAGGCCTTCAAATTCCTCCTTCCTTCTCCTTTCTGTGTATTGTTTTTCCATATTAGATTGTAAGCTTATCAAGGGCATACACTCTTTCCTTTTGCTTGTACTTGTACTCTCCAGTTCTTAGCATGGGGCTTAGCATATAGGAAGGCTTCATAAGTGCTTGTTGCCTTGCCTTGTCTCCCTCTTTTAAATATGACATCAAAGGGGATCATTATTGCTTTTTCAGCAAGATCCAAATGACTATCTGAAAGAATACTGCTACTCAGATCAAAGACTGAGTAGGCCCTCCTGTACCTCATTCGACCCTAGGCTTGGGCTGTTTGGAAATCACTTTGTCTCCAGGGTAGGCCAGGGCATCCAGCCAGCCTGGTCCTTTTGCAATTCCTCAGCTACAAATGTTCTTGGCTTTATGGAGTCTTCAAATGCTTGGAGGCAAAATGGAAAATAGCCTCTAAGAGTAACTTTCAGGAATATCTATGCATGATGAGAGGGGTACAGACCTCCTACAGCCCTGAAGCAATTTTTTTTCTCTTAAACTTGGCCTCCTATTTGTATTAAACTAATGAGAGTTTGGCCTCCTTCCCCCCTGCTGTGAAATCCTGGCTTAGGCCCGGCTCTGGATAGAGTCCAGAACTGGGTTATGTACGTTATGGCAATGCCTCATGGTCCCCTCACTTTGCCAAGTTCAGTTCTGATGGGTAAAAGAAAGAATGGAACAACGTCTTAAACTCTACCATTCTTTGTTCTTATTTGGCTTCCAATAAGATTATGTATCTCCGGGATTATTAATTTTTCTTTTCTTAAAAGATGGACCAGAGGTTTAGATACCATCTAATCTGACATTTTCTTTTTATAAATGGTAAACTGAAGCCCAAACTGATTTGCCCAAGATCATACAGATAGTAAAAGTGGCAGAGTTAGGATAAATTGATCAATCAACATTTATTAAGCACTGACTACGCGCTAGTCAATAAACATTTACAAAGTACCTACTATGTGCTGGGCATTGTACTCAATGTTAGGACTACAAAAAGAGGCAAAAGACAATTGCTGCCCTCAAGGAGCTTACCATCTGATGAGAGGAGATGACAAGCAAACAAATATATAAAAACCAAGCTATGTACAGGATAAAAAGAAAGTAATGAACAGAAGGAAGGCTGTTTACAGGATGTGAACCCAAACCCTTTGACTCCAAATCTAGTTCTTACATCCACATTGTGACAATATCTTTCATCATGGTGGCTCAAATTTGTATAGTGTTTAACTATTTACAAAACCTTTTCCCCATAGTAATACTGTGAAGTAGGAAAGAAATATGATCTACAGGTAAGGAAACTAAAGTGAATTGCTTAAGGTTACATAGCTAATAAGTAGTAGAGACAGGATTTAGAATCGTCATAAAATTCCAAATCCAGTGGTGGGCTTTCCAACACCCCACTGTGTTTTCTTTCTCTTTCAGTTGTTTTCAGTTGTGTCTGACTCTTCATAATCCCATTTGGGGTTTTCTTGGCAAAGATACTGCAATGGTTTGCCATTTCCTTCTTCAGCTCATTTTACAGATGAGGAAACTGAGGCAAACAGGGTTAAGTGAGTTGCCCAGAGTCACACAGCTAATAAACAGCTGATACTGAATTTGAATTCAGGTCTTCCTGACTCCAGGCCCATCACTCTATCTATATAGATAGATAGTGCCATGTAACTGTCCCTATTGTGAAAGTTTAGTAAAAAATTTCTTTAGAATGAGTCTCCTGATATTAATGCGTTAGTTAAGCTGATAACTGAAATCTCATGTGACCATCACTAGTCCTTTATTTCTCATCTTCTATCAAGATAAATAGTTGTGGGGCCTATCGTATGAATCCTGGTAGCTTTGCATTGACTACAGTATGAAACTGTAACTTCTATAGCCTGGCATTCAAACCCTTCATAATGTGGCCCTACCCTATCTCTTAGACCTTAACTCCTGCTCCCACACAGAATAAAGTAAAGGAGGGTGGCAGAGAAGGGAGGAGAGAGTATTAAAAAAAACCCAGATGAAAGATGTTAGATCTTCTGTGAATGACTTATGGGAAGATATGGACAAAAGCTACACAGATTGAGGTGTCCAATGACATGATTGAAATCTTAAATCCATTCAAGGCTTGAACATGATCTGAATCTGCAATTCCATTCAGCAAACATTTATCAAACATCCACTGTTGTGTAAGGTATTCACCTGAGTGCTGGGCATAAGATAATAAGAATGCAGCCCCTACTCTCCAAAGCTTACATGCTACTGGAGGGAGGGTACACTATGAGCACAAATACAAGGTGATTATGCATTATAGCAGGGAAGGGAAGGGAAGGCTCCCTGAAGGAAAGATGGTACCTGAACTGAGTCTTGAAGAAAGATGAAAATTCTGAAGAAGATGAGGGAGGAAGACAATGCAGGGATGGGGGACAAATTATTTGAGAGAGCACAAGAGGAACATAGAATGTTGAATTCAAGTTTGTTGTCCAGTTTGGGTAGAAGGGGATTATAGGGATCAAGGCTAAACCAAAATGGGGGTAGAGCAAGTAGGGTTTTGTCCCAGGTACTAAAATTTAAAGAGGGTGTCACTTCCATCCCCAGGGTGTTCACAAACAATTTAGCTACTGCCATTAGGTTTCAAAATGGCAATCGCATCCAGGGCCTTGTTCTTCTGCCTTGCCAACCACTTATCTAATGAATAATGTGGCCAGTGTTTGGCCTTAACATCAAGGCTTTCCCCAATTTTTAAATGGTCAGAGGATATGAGCAGAAAGTTTTCAGAAGAAGAAATCAATGCTATCTATAGTCATATGACACTCTAAATCATTATTGATTAGTAAAATGCAAATTAAAGCAGCTCTGAGGTACTACCTCACACCTATCAGATTGGTTAAAATAACAGAAAAGGAAAATTATAAATGTTGGAGGGAAAAGTTGGGACACTAATTTAGTGGAATAATGAACTGATCCAACCATTTAGGAAAGCAAATATGCCCAAAGGCCTACAAAATTGTGCATACCCTTTGACCCAGCAATAGCACTACAAGGTCTATATCCCAAAGAGATAAGAAAAAGAGGGGAAAAGGATAAAAGAAAAAGAACAAAATTATTTATAGCAACTCTTTTTGTGGTGGCAAAGAATTGGAAATTGAGATGCCCATTAAATGGGGAATAACCGAACAAGTTGTAGTATATGATTGTGATGGAATACTATTGTACTATAACAAATGATGAGCAGGACACTTTCAGAAAACCCGGAAATACTTACATGAACTGATGAAAAGTGAAATGAGTAAAATCAAGAGAACATTATACAAAGTAACAGCAACATTGTACCATGATCAACTGTGAACAACTTAGCTATTCTCAGCAATACAGTGATTGAAGACAATTCCAAAGGACTCATGATAAAAAATGCTATCTGCTTCTAAAGGAAGGAGTCTGAGTGCAGATTAAAACATACTTTTTTTTGCCTTATTTTAAAATTTTTTGCATGGGTTTTTTTTTTCATTTTCTTTGGCAATATGGCTAATATGGAAATATGTTTTACGTGACTGCACATATATAATCTATATCAAACTGCTTGCCTTCTTAATGAGAGGGAAGGGATGGGAGAAAGGGAAATAATTTGGAACTCAAAATTTTAAAGAATGAATGTTAAAAGTTGTTTTTACATGTAATTGGAAAAAATATAATTAAAAAAATCAAGGCTCAACCAAGCTTTTGCTTGGCCTCAATCTTTTCTTTTGAATAGCCTGGAAAATAATTTCTATACTCCTTATGTTCTAGAAGCACATACAGCAAGGCCTTCCTCCCAAATTTGTTACAATAGTAATTCACAACTACATTGTTCATAACTACCCTAAAAATTCTGGTCCAAACTCTACAGCCTGATTTATCTTTTGTGCTGGGCCTTTGCAAGTGAACAGGAGGAGAGCCTACTCAGGTGTGGAAAAAATCATTGTCATGATAAAGCACTCCCTCCTTACCTTAACTGCCATAGAATCATAAATAAGGCAAAGACTTTTGGAAAAAACATTATTTCCAGTCATCCAATGCCTGATATATAAGCGGAAGATGTCTAGAATAGCTTTACAAGTTTCAGTATTAGGTATCTTCCAGTCTTTCAGTTAAAAGAGGAGTTTAAATTCAGTTAAATTCAGTTAAAATTCAGTTTACCCAATACTATTGGGTAAAGTGTGTTGGTGAAAGGAGTCTGAGGTACAAGAAAAGGAAGTTGAGGGAAATAAGGATTTGGAGGATTTCCCTCCAGTTACTTCCAAATCCATGCCACTCTTGCATCACTGGTATCCTACCTGCAACATCCCTTACTTCCTAGTTTAGAGCCAGTTACTACCCCCCAAATGGTGGGCTCCATGGATAAGGGGGTACTGTTCAGGTAAGACAAGACCAAGTAACCTTCTAGGACATGGGTTTTTAACCTAGGGGTCCATCATTCCGGTTTTATTTATTTATTTTGGAGGCAACTGCGGTTAAGTGACTTGCCCAGGGTCACAGAGCTAGTAAGTGTCTAAGGTAGGATTTAAACTCGGCTCCTCCTGCCTCCATATCTGGCACTCTATCCACTGTGCCACCTAGCTGCCCCCATTAATTTGTTTTAAAATATATTTTGATGACTATTTTAGTTTCATTAGTTTCCTTTGTAATCCTACATATTTTATTTTATGCATTGAAAAATATTATTCTGAGAAGAGATCTATAGGTTTCATGAGACTGCCAAAGGAGTCCAAGACAAAAACAAGAAAGTTTAAAAAACCTCTGCCTTGGAGAGAGGAGGAGGGGAACTCTGAATGGAGCCCCCTGTAGACAAAGCTCATCTGCTTCATAATTTTGTCCCTGTCTATTCTAGCCCCATATGCAAAGAGGTGCTTTGTTTTACTTGATGCTAAGTTCTAAAGAATTCCAGATTCAGGTGTGATCAATAGCCTAACCTCTGTCCCCATGAAAGTGTAATGGTAATGGGAATTTGAAGATCTTCCCTGCCACTTAATAGGTTAAATGTAGTTACATGGAGTCTGTGGCAAGAGGAGTTTACTGAACGGGTGGAACAGAGCCTAGAGGAAGCTGGGAGTCAGAGTAGTTAAATGGAGATAGGAGAGAGGATGCAGGCAAGCAGACATCTAGGCTTGTGAGTGTTTGTTTGTGGGAAGACTTTGGGATAGTGTGGCTTTCTTCTGCATTATGGTGTATTAACTTCTTTGTTTCTATGATGGATTCAGCTTTCTGGTGTTGGGATTCGACTTTCTAGTGTTCTGAATAAATGTTTTACTTCTGTCTTCTCTATGGGGAATCTGTTATATTTTGTGACTCAGAACTATGTCAGCATATTCATAGTCACTGCCAGTGCTGTGAATATTGTGTTGGTGCTACAGAAAATTAGACCATTTGTTTTTTTTTCCTTAAAAGGTATGGAGACCATCTTTGAGACTTGGTTGACTCAAGGGACTAAAGATTTAGGCTGTTGACACTACTTCCTGAGTACAACACAGCCCTAATGAGTTCTATAATGTTTGACTAGTGGAAAATGATGGGCACTT